>CAKNYM010040243.1:56069-92030 GCA_932195095.1 Andricus curvator
GATTGACAATTCAACTAATTGGTTGCAAATTCATCTTTGTTGGTAGACAATTCAACTATTTGGTTCTAAATTCGTCTATTTTGTTGAAAATTCAATTATTTGGTTAGAAATTACACTATTAGGTTGAAAATTCAAGTATTTTGTTAAAAAATCATCTCTTTTTGGTCCAAAATTAAATTATTTTGTTAACAATTCGTCTATTTAGAGAGAACGTTTGTCCTTTTGCATTTAAAATTCATATTTTTTTGTTGAAAATTCTACTCTCTTCTAAGAAATTCAATTATTTGGTTGAAAATGCAACTGTTTTTGGTTGAGGTTAATCCCTTTTTGTTTGAAAATTCGACAATTCGGTTAAAAGTTCAAATATTTTCTTGAAACTTTAATTATTTTTTTGTTGAAAATTCAACTATTTTCTTGAAAATTGATCCATTTGCTTGAAATATCAACCATTGTATTAAACGGAACTGTTTGGTTAAAAATTAACTTTTTTTCGTTAAAAATTTAATTATTTGTTTGAAATTGCAACTGTTTGTGGTTGAAGATTAATCTTTTTTGTTTGAAAACTTAACTCTTTCGTTAAAAGTTCATATATTTTGTTGAAAATTTAATTCTTTTGTTGAAAATTCATCTATTTATATGGAAAATTCGTCCTCTTGTATTCAAAATTCAACTGTCTTTTAAAAATATAATTATTTTGTCGAAAATGCAACTGTTTTTGGTTGAAGTTTAAACTCTTTTGTTTGAAAATTCGACTACTTGTTTAAAAATTCTTCATTGTAGGTAGTACATTGAAGTATTTTGGTAAAAAGTCATCTTATTTGGTCAAAATTTCCACTGTTTTATTGAAAATTTGTCCCTTTGTGTTAAAAACGCATGCTTGAAAGGTCATCTTTTTTGGTTGAAATAAATAAATAAATTGGAAATTCTTAGATTCTCATACGATATTGTTTAATTCCGTTTGTAAAAGATTCTCTTTTATTAATTTTACAAGATTAAATTGCTGGTCTTTGAATGTTATTGGTCAGGGAAAATGAAAAAATGTTCAGGGAAAACTCATGGAATTTTGAAAATGAAGTTTTGCGGCCACCCTGTATATAAAAAATCTATTATAATTATTCTAATGCATAATTGAAATTTACTAACTGCTTTTTTGTTTTCAGCTTCTAGCAAAAGAACAAGAAGCGGACGAGAAATCGCATCACTTGAAATCCGCACTGACTGAAATTGATAATTTGAAAAACGAAGTGTCGCGTCTGCGAAGATATGAAGGAGAGCTGAATAATGTACAGGTGAGTGTCGCTTAAAAGAAAAAGTAATTAATTTCTTTCGTTACACGTTTTTAAGCTTCTTAGCTCTTCACATAATTTCTCACGTAAATTTGCATATTACAAGTAAGCTGATTACGTTCGAGTGATAAAAAAAGCTGGAGCCATACATTGAATTTTAATATTTTTTTACATGTTATTTTTAATTTTTCTCTTTTTTATCTCACAAGCATGAATTTTAGGATGGATTCATTTAGTAAATTTATGTGCTTTTTTAAGTTTTCTAGGTTTCTTTTTTACAAGGAAATATTTATATTTTAAATTTCTATCATAATTCATACTGAAAATAATCTGCATATTTATTATTTTCTTATTAAGGAAATTTTCGAGGATTCTTCTCTCGGACTCGTTCAATCTGTGTTTTTCTTTTTTGCCATTTTTTAAATTTGCTTTGTGTTTTGTCCTTTTTTTCTGCACTTTCATGTTTCCGAGATCTGCGACAGTTTGGCGGGGAGTTTTAATTTAAACCAGGGTGGCCACCGACCGGGAAAACCGGGAATTAGTCTGGAATTTTAATCACTGAGAAAAAGCCGGGAATTTGTTTAAAAACCGGGAATTTTTCAGATTTTTTTTTACTTTTGCAGTAAATATCGTATTGCTCTTCAAAACAAAATATGTTTGGACTTGTGATCAGTGTTACCAACCATCTCCGTTAAAATAGTGAAGATCATTTTATATTTAAGAATTTAAAAGTTATGTTTTATTCAAAAATAAATGTTCCTTTTATACTATATATTTAAGAATTTAAAGTTTGTGTTGATGTATCGTTTAGATACTAAAGTTCGTTTTATTTTTAAGAACGAAAACTTCTTTTTTAGATATTTGAGACATGATTTACATAGGTAACATCAGTTTATATAATTAATTACGAATAATTGGCATCATAAAGTTTAATGGAAAAGTCTGTTATTATATATTAGGTTCAGAATTCATCCCTTTTAGGTCATTATTTTACTATTTGGTTAAAATTGTATTATTTTGTTCAAAGTTCAACTTTTTGGTAGAAAATCCGTCTGGTTGGATAAAAAATTCGTCCTTTTTGATTGAAAATTTATCTTTTGGTAGAAAAGTCATATTTTCTGATTCTATATGTATCATATGTTTGATCCAGAATTCATATCTTTTGGCTGAAAATTGTACTATTTGGTTGAAAATTTAATTATTTTGTTGACAATTCAATATTTTCTTAAAAAGTCATCTTTGTTGGTCAACATTCCACTTTTTTTTTACATAGAAAGTCCATCCTTTTGAACTAAAAATTCATCTTTTGGTATAAAAGACATCTTTTTTGGATGAAAATTCATCTTTCATGCTTGAAAGTTATTTCTTTTCAAATTGAAAAGTTTGCTATTATATTTTTGGTCGTTCATCTTTATTGGTTACAAATTCTACTATTTGGTTTAAAATTTAATTCTTTGGTTAAAAATAAAATTTTTTTTTTTAAAGTTGTATTTTTTGGTCGAAAATTAAAATTTTGACGGTTTTGTTGAATATGAGTCTTTTTGGATCGAAAATTGGTCCTTTTGGATTGAAAATTAATCTTTTGTTTAAAAGGCTTTTTTTTGGAAAAGTAGTTTTTTGGTTGATAGTTAATTCTCTTAAATTAAAGAGTCTGCTATCATATTGCGATTCAGAAAAGTCTACTACTATATTTTTGGTTCAGAATTAGTCTCTTTTGGTTATTTATTCTATTATTTAGTTAAAAATTTAATTATTCTTTTGGAAATTCAACTTTTTTTGTTAAAAAGTCATCTTTTTGTTTGAAAATTGAACTGTTTTGTTTAAAATTCTTCTGATTGAAAATTTATCTTTATTGGTTGAAAGTTAATCTTTTTTAATTAAAAGGCAACTATCATATTTTTGACCCAGAATTTCATCTCTTTTACTTGAAAATATTACTATTTGATTGAAAATTTAATTATTTTTCGAAAATTCAACTATTTTCTTTCAAAGTCTTTTTTTAGTTGAAATTTAATTTTTTTATTTGAAAAGTCTCCATATATTTTTGGTTTAGAATTCTACTATTTGATGGAAGATCTCAGTATTTTGATGAAAATTCAACTATTTTGTTAATCATCTTTGTTGGTCGAAAAGTCAATAGTTTTGTTGATAGACTGTTTTTTGGATAGAAAATCCATTATTTTGAATTGTAAATTCATCTTTTGATAGAATATCACTACTATTTGGTTTAAGATTTAATTATTTGGTTAAAAATGAAACTATTTTATTCAAAAGTCGTCTTTTTTGGTCGAAATTCAACTGTTTTGTTCAACATTCGTCTTTTTGAATAGAAAATTCATCTTTTTGGTTAAAAAGTAGTTGTTTTTTGAAAATTTAACTATTTGGTTGAAAATGCTACTGTTTTTAGTGGAGTTTAATCTTTTTTGTTTAAAAATTCGATCACTTGGTTGAAGACTCATTTTTGTAAGTTGAAAATTCGAATATTTTGTTAAAAATGTGTCTCTTTTGCTTCAAAGTTCAACTATTTAGTTGTAAATGCAACTTTTTGGTAGAAATATAATTTTTTTCGTTGAAAATTTATCTTTTCGGGTTTAAAAGTCAAATTTTTTAAAAAACATTCGACTTTTCAGCTAGAAACTCAGCTTTTTTGTGGAAAATTCGTCTTTTTTAGTTGAAAATGTTCACTTTTTTCTTGAAAATGCAATATGTTTGGATTTGAAATGAAAGGAATATGGTACCTTTATTAATTTTATTTAAAAGAATTTATTCCCCTATTTTCTTTTTAAAAAAACCATATTTCTACTGTTTTAAGAGTATTTTGGGCTGTTAAGTCTGAAATCCCTTTTACAATACATAGTTCACATAATATAATTTTCCGTGGAGTTCTAAAATCAAATAAAAATGTATATAATAAAGCAGTTTGTATTGAATAATTATTATTATAAACGCTCAAAATTCAACCGGTTGAAATTCAATTTTTGACTGGGAAAACCGGGAAATAGCCTGGAATTTTTTTTGACGTTTGAGTGGCCACCCTGTAAACGGAAATTAACTCGTGCATGTTTCCGTGAAAAAAGTGTTTTTAATCATCTTGACGAATAATTAGTTCTTTGTGTCTATTTTGTGAGTCAAACAAAATTTTGTGAGGACTAACAAAATTAAACTTCGGGTTCTCTGTGTTATTTCGTTGAAACGAAAAGATTCTGTTTACATTCGGAGGAGTAAATAGATGGTTTACGTTTTGAGATAATTCGGATTGTTGAAAAATTAAAAAGAGTGAAAAGGCATCGAGGGTTGAAAAGTTTGAAGCACAAGAGCATTGGAGAACAGATCAAGCGGTAATTTCCGCTAAATGCTGCTGCTACCGCTGATGCTAGAGGTACGTCTTTCAAGCTTAGCTGCTACTCTGCTATTTTTCTATTTTAAAATTAGAGGTTCATTACTGAAATTGGCATGGTTCCGTTGAAATAACTTCAACCGAAAAGGTTGCGAACACCAAGAATTTTTCTCTTGATTTTGTATCTGGGTATACAAATAATATGATAAAGGGTATTTCATGATCACTCTTGAAATCTGGTATAGAAGCCTTCATGAAATCTTAGAAATCTATTTGAAATATTTTTGAAATATTTGCCAAATCTTTAAAATCTTTGTGAAATCATTGAAATCTTTAAAACCTTTTCTGAATTCGATTGAAATCTTTGTAATCTATTTAAAATATTTGCAAAGTCTTTAACATTTTTGCGAAATATTTGCGAAATCTTTTAAAATTTTCCAATATCTTTGAAATTTTTGTGAAGTCATTGAAATCTTTTGAAATCTTTAAAATATTTGTAAAAATTTTTGTAAAATCTTTAAAATATTTTGAAATCTTGGAAATATTCGCGAAATCTTAAAAAATTTTACGAAATATTTTGAAATCTATGTGAAATCATTGAAGTCTTTGTGAAATCGTTGAAATCTTTTAAAATATTTGAAATATTTGTGAAATCTTTGAAATAATTAAAATCTTTAAAACCGTTTGTGAACTCTATTGAAATCTTTGTAATTTATTTCAAATATTTTCAAAATCTTAAACATTTTTACTGTGAAATCTTTGTAAAATCTTTAAAATATTTTGAAATCTTGGAAATACTCGCGAAATCTTACAAAAAAATTACGAAATATTTTGAAATCTTTAAACAGTAATTTAAATCTTTTTAAAATCTTGGCAATATTTGCGAAATCTTTGACGTTTTTGCGAAATATTTTGAAATCTTTGACATTTTTGTGAAATCTTTAAAAACTTTACAAAATTTTGAAATCTTTTGAATCTATGCGAAGTCATCGAAATCTTTGTGAAATTGTTTGAATCTTTGAAGTATTTTGAAAGCTTTGTGAAATCTATTGAAATTTTTTGAAATCTTCCTGAAATATTTGTGAAATCTTTAAATTTCTGCAAAGTTTTTCAAAATGTTGTGAACTCATTGTAATTTTGAACCCTTTCGTGAAATCTATGTAAATTTTTATAAAATATTTAAAATATTTGCAAAATCTTTAACATTTTTGCGAAATCTTCTAAAATATTTTGAAATCTATGAAATATTTGTGAAACATTTTCAAATCTTTGAAATCTTGTGAAATATTTGTGCAATCTTTGTGAAGTCTTTGAAATCTTTGAATCTTTTGAAATCTTTGAAATTTTTTTAAATCTTTGAACAGTGATTTAAATCTTTTTAAAATCTTGGCAATATTTGCGAAATCTTTAACGTTTTTGCGAAATATTTTGAAATCTTTGACATTTTTGTGAAATCTTTAAAATCTTTACAAAATTTTGAAATGTTTTAAATCTATGTGAAGTCATTGAAATCTTTGTGAAATTGTTTAAATCTTTGAAGTATTTTGAAAGCTTTGTGAAATCTATTGAAATCTTTTGTAAATCTTCCTGAAATATTTGCGAAATCTTTACAATTTCTGCAAAGTTTTTAAAAATGTTGTGAACTCATTGTAATTTTGAACCCTTTCGTGAAATCTATGTAAAGTTTTATAAAATATTTAAAATATTTGCGAAATCTTTAACATTTTTGCGAACTCTTCTCAAATATTTTGAAATCTATGAAATATTTGCGAAACATTTTCAAATCTTTGAAATCTTGTGAAATATTTGTGCAATCTTTGTGAAGTCATTGAAATCTTTGAATCTTTTGAAATCTTTGAAATTTTTTTAAATCTTTGAAATTTTTTTAAAATTTGGAAATATTTGCAAAATATTGTTTAAACTTTGAAATTATTGAAATATATGTGAAGTCATTGAAATATTTTAGATATTTGTGAAATTTTTAAAATCATTGAAATCTTGGAAATATTTGCGAAATCTTTAACGTTTTTGCGAAATATTTTGAAATCTTTAAAATCTTGCAAAATCTTTGAAATCTATGTGAAGTCATTGAAACCTTTGAAATCTTTGAAATGTTTATGACATTGTTTAAATCGTTTGGAAATTTTTAAATCTTTTTAAATCATAGAAGTCCTTTGAAATCTTTGAAGTCTTTTGAAATCTTTGAAATTTTTTTAAATCTTGGAAATATTTGCAAACTATTTGTAAAACTTTGAAATCTTTAAAATCTTTGAAATGTATGCGAAGTCATTGCAATATTTGAGATATGTATTTGTGAAATTTGTAAAAATCATTGAAACAGTTGAAATCTTTAAAACGTATGTGAGTGCTTTTCCAATTTTTCAAATCTTTGTAAAAACTTTGAAATCTTCCGAAATATTTTGTAAATCTTTTAAAATCTTGGAAATATTCGCGAAATCTTTAACTTTTTTGCAAAATATTTTTAAATCGTTGAAATTGTTGTGAAATCTTTAAAATCTTGCAAAATCTTTGAAATCTATATGAAGTCATTAAAATCTTTGAAATCTTTATGACATCGTTTAAATTTTTTGAAAATTTTCAAATCTTTTGAAATCATAGAAGTCCTTTGAAATCTTTGAAGTCTTTTGAAATATTGTTTAAATCTTTAAATCATTGTAATCTTTGAAACCTTTGAAACCTTTGTGAAATCTATTGAAATCTTTTGAAATCTTTATGAAATATTTGAACTATTTGCGAAATCTTCAAAAGTTTTGCGAAATTTTTAAAAATGTTATGAAATCATTGAAATTTTGAAACGTTTTTGTGAAATCTATTAAAATCTTTATAAAATATTTTAAATATTTGTGAAATTTTTGGCAATTTTGCGAAACATTTGCGAAATCTTTAAAAATTTTACGAAATCTGATAAATTATGAAATCTTTGAATAGTTTGTAAAATCTTTGAAATTTTTTGAAATTATGGAAATATTTGCGAAATCTTAAAAAAAAATTGTGACATATTTAAAAATGTTTGAACTCTTTGTGAAATCTTTCAAATCTTTTAAATCTCGAATACCAAGCGAGATATGAAAAAAATTAGATAGAAAAATTGCTACAAAAAGACCCCTCAATAATTTTTAATTTCGCTTCGTTTTCTTCAAAAACTAGATTTTTTTATTTTAAGAGGTAAAAATCGTTCTTCTTTTGTACCGGAGAAAAAAGTAGAACAGATAAACATTATCATTTTAAAAATATTATCATTCCTAGCTTTTCTACCTACAATAATTATATTGAAAACAAGAAATAAGAAAAAAATAAATTTATAATGAAATCGGAAAATCAAGTTTTTCATGAAAACGGAGTGAGATTAAAAATTATCAAGTCTTTTTATAGAAATTTTCTCAAGGAGCAATTTTGCCCTCTTCACTTGATTTCATTATCTCTAAAATTGGATTTTTTTTTTATCGAAAGACAATTGTAAGATATCCCAGATACAAAATCAAGAAAAACAGTCATTTCAACGAAACCGTGCTGGGTTTTGGTGATTGTATTAATACTAATATTTTTATATATGAAGTTAATTTAAATAACGGACGCCTTTTTTATTTAGAGCTTACGAGTGATTAAAGTCATATAAATCACAAACGAGTGGAGAAAAATTTGGCTTTCAGTTTTTTTCTGGGTTTTTTGGTTTATTCGCATTCATTTTTTCACATGCTTGGTCTTTTTTATTTGATCTTATCACCTTTAGCTTTATACACTTAGGGTTGCTACAAGTCCTGGAAGACCTGGAAGATCAGGAATAGTAATGGAATTGTGAAAAAGTTCTGGAAAACCTAGAAAAGTCATGGAATTTTTTTAAAGTGACTGAAATTTTCTTAGTCGCATCTATTTCAGAGTCTTTACTATTATTTCAGTACTTCACGGCGAATTTTCAATTTCTGAACTCATAGGAATTGAGTTTTTTTGCTGATACAAATTATATGATAGAGGGGTTGATTGGTTTTGAAATCTGTAATACAAAACTGCATAAAATCTTTGAAATTTTTGAAATATTTTATTTATGAAATCTTTTAAAATCTTTGGAAATTTATTGAAATCTTTTGAAGTTTTTTAAATCGTTACAAAATCTTTTAAATTGATTGAAATATTTGAAATCTTTTGAAATCTGTAATTTTTGTGAAATTTTTGAAAACCCTTGAAATCTTGTAAAATCTTTGAAGTCTTTCTGAAATCTATGAAACCTTTTGTGAAATCTATCGAAATCTATTGAAATCTTTGGTAATCTTCAAAATCTTTGCTAAATCTTTGAAATCTTCTGAAATATTCATGAAATCTTTTAATGTCTATTAAAATCGTTGAAATCTTCTGAAATATTTATGACATTTTTTGAAATCTTTGTGGAATTATTGAAATCCTTAAAATCTTTGAAAACTTTGTGAAATATAATTAAATCTTTTGAAATATTTGCGAAATCTTTGAAATATTTGCGAAATTAAAAAAAAAATACAAATTTTTAAAATCTTTGCGGAGTCATGGAAATCTTTGAAACCTTTGTAAAATCTAATGAAATCTTTGAAATATTTGTGAAGTTTTTTAAATAATTGAAATCTTTGTGAAATCTTTGATACCTGTTCTGAAATCTGTAGAAATCTTTATAAATAATTTGAAATATCTGCGAAATTAAATTTTTTTTGCGAAATCTTTTAAATCTTCTGAAATATTTTTAAATATTTTGAAATCGTGGAAATATTTATGAAATATTTTGATAATTATTGAAATTTTTGGATCTCTTTGTGGAATCATTGAAATCTTTGAAATCTTTGAAACCTTTGTGAAATCTAATCAAATCTTGTGGCAATCTTTTAAAATATTTGTGAAATCATTGAAATCTTTGAAATTTAAATATTTGAAATCTTTTGAAATCTTTAAAATATTCGTGAAATCTTTGAAATCATTGCCATCTTTGAAATATTCTGAAATATTTTAAAACACTTTTAAATATTTATGAAACCTTTTGAAATCTTAAAATTTTCTGCTAAATCTTTGAAATCTTCGGAAATATTTGTGAAATGTTTTGAAATATTTGTGGAATTATTGAAATATTTGAAATCTTTTGAAATATTTAAAATCTTTGTGAAATCGTTAAAACCTTTTAAAATCTTTGAAATCTGTTGAAATCTTCAAAATATTCGTGAAAACTTTGAAATCATTGCAATCTTTTAAATCTTCTGAAATATTTAAAAATATTTTTAAATCTTTGAAATATTTATGAAACCTTTTGAAATCTTAAAAAATTTTCTAAATCTTTGAAATCTTCGGAAAAATTTGTGGAATTATTGAAATCCTTGAAATCTTTGAATCCTTTGTGAAATCTAGTAAAATATTTTGAAATTTTTTGAAATATTTGCGAAGTCTTTGCATTTTTTCTAAGTATTCTGAAATCTTTGAAATCTGCTAAAATCTGAAATGTTGCCAAAATTAACATCCAATATTATAAACGATTATTTGTGAAATATTTTGAAATATTTAAAATCTTCGCAAGATCTTTGAAATCGTCTGAAATATTTGAAATCTTTTGGAATCTTTGAAATCTTTGTGAAATCCTTGACATCATTGAAATCTTGGAAATATTTGAAATCTTTTGTGAAGCCTATTGAAATCTGTTGAAATATTTGTAAAATATTAAAAATATTTTCGAATTTTTTAAATTTATTTGTAATTTTTGAAATCTTCTGAAATATTTTTAAATGTTTAAAATCTTTTTTTAAGTATTTTATATTTTGAAATTTTTGAAATCTTTGAAATATTTATGAATTCTTTCGAAGTCTTTTTAAGTCTATTGAAATCTTTGGAAATCTTTGAAATATTATGATATATTTGTGAACTTTTTTAAATCTTTGTGGAATCATTGAAATTTTCGAAACCTTTGTGAAATCTAGATAAATATTTTTAAATCTTTGAATTATTTACGAAATCCCTAACATTTTTGAGAAATATTTGATTTTTTTGGAATTTCTTTGCAATTTTTGAAATATATGAAGTCTTTAAAATCTTCTGAAATATTTGTCAAAATGTTTGTGGAATCTGAAATCTTTGAAACTTTTGTGAAATCTTTTGAAATACTTTTAAATCTTTGAAACATGTGTGAAAGATTAAAATTTTTGCGAAATACTTGAATTTTTCTGAATTGTTTTGAAATCTTTGTATTATTTATGAAATCATTTGAAATCTTTAAAATTTTTGCAAAATATTTGAAATCTTCAAGTCTAGTGTACACTTAAAAGTGGAGTATTCAACCCATAAATATGATTATAATAATTCCATATTTTTAAGAAATTTTACAATAATATTAATGAGAATTGTGTAGAATTCAAGAATTGCTGAAAAGCCCTTTGCAGTTGCTTTAATTAACAATTGTTTAAGAAATTGTTAGTCAATTAATCTGGGATCAGTAAAATGTTTTGAAATTGAATTAAATTGACTGGATTTTCTTAAGAAAGTAAACATCTAATTTTTTCAGAAGTAGACCTGGAAAACCTGGATATGTCATAGAATTTTGAAATCAGTCTTCTGTAGCAACCCTGTCAATTTTATAGTGAACGTAAATTGAAAAGTTCGTTTATTTCAGGGACCATTAGGCAAAAACTATATTGGAAAGTCAATTTAATTAATTAAAATATTTTCAGTTAATACCACAAAATTAAAAATCACTAGAAGTTTTCCTAAATAACAGGAAATTCTCTGCTAACCCAACTGTGAATTTATTTGGTAAAATCGGCTGCATAATGAATCACAAGACTTTTCTCTATCTTTGGCATCATTTCGCTGAATTAAAATATCCAAAAGGGTAATTCCAAATGACTTTTTGAATTTTCCTATTCAACAGAGCCAGAGATTTGACTCGCTAATTTTGGAATAACCTTTTCGTTTATTTCTTGGTATTCCTCACATTAAAACCATTTTTTCCAGGACGAAATGGAATCATTGATCCATTCTACGCATCGGGAAAGAGTTGATATTTCAAGACAACTAGCACAAAAGGAGGAGGAAGTTCGTCACCTGAAGGACAAAGTCTTCGTCCTGGAACAAAGAGTGGCCCTAGAATCTAGCGATGATGTGACTGTTGATGAGAGAGTAGCAGATTTGATGAGGGAGAGAACATTCCTCGAGAGAAAACTCGAGGAGGCTCATCTTCACCTTTCCGAAATCAAAACCAGCTGGTCTGGCAAGATCTCCAGCTTGGAAACCCAGGTTGGAAGACTCTGCAGACAAGCTGGTGAGGAGGGACTAGAGAGGAGGCGAGTTGAGGAGGAAAAGGAGAAGCTGAAGCAAAAAGTGAAGCAACTCGAGGCTGAAATTGAGGTGAACAATGTTGTAATGGCGACGAAAGACGCCAAGCTTTTGCGCATGGCAGAGGACATCGACGAGATGGCCACGGAACTGAAAGAGCTCCGGGCCAACGTCGATGACGAGGTCGAGGAGTTTAAACTTCAAATTGTGAGTTACCGTGATTCACAGTGATGATGCATGGGATAGAACATCTTTGGGACAAAAAACAAGACTGTGTGACACACATTCAGAATTGTTCATCTTCGAATCTTTCTACATTTCTACATTTCTACATCACGACTGAGATAGCTATTTACACTTTACCCTCTAAAAAGTCCTTTAAGAGGGTGGCCACTGGACCGGGAAACCAGGAATTTTGTTTAATTTTCCAACAAAAACCCTTAAAGTTTAGAAAATAATGCTTTATTTTAATTTCAACAGCAGCGCATAAGAAAAGGTCTTTAAGGCCATGTTATACATGAGTCACGTGACGTAAATTATCGATAATTTTTTTTGCAACAACTCACGTCCACACCGAATGAGATATCGAGTTGAAATTTTGGGGAAAGTATCAGGAAACTGTAATCTGCGTTTGTATGCAACATTTGGCTCGAAATGTTGAAGAAAAAAAATGTAATGAATAAGGAAATTCACAAAAATACCGACCGTGCTGTAGAACTCTATAACCAATTTTCAATGTTCCCAATGAAACATTTTTGAGGTTCTGGCTCACATGTCTTGAGGAAAATGATGCAAACATCGATTGCAAAAATTACACTTGATAATATTTGCTGGTTTGGTGCAAATAAACAAATTGATATTTGATATATCCATGATGTCAGCACTGTTGATAATGCAGATCGCTTGATTGCCGGTCGATATTTGTTATTCCAATAATAACTTTTTTTTCTTCTCCAAATCTATGCTTTACCACACACTGTCCTTTTATATTTAATAATATTTTCCCAAATTTTTTCCGCTCTATTTTAACTTTTATTTTTAAATATGGGACAAGAAATATCGATCTAAGGACTGGCTGGGTCACGTGACTAATGTATAACATGGCCTTAATGGTAACAAATATCTGTAAAAATATTTATCGAGTAAGAAACGCCATTATATTACATTTTAATTACAGACTGCACACTCTTTCTCCCATTTCCCCTATCCCCCCTATTACCCCTATATTCCTGTTGCTGCGACAGCGCCACCAATTTGAAACTATTGGGAAGAAATTTGAATTTGAATTCAATATTAAAAAAAAAATGTTATAGTAAATAATTAATTTTAGACCTCAGAATAACATTTTTGATTAAAATGAATTGATATTCATTACTTTTTTTCATTAAAATTGCTCTCTAGTAACTTTGAGATACCCAATAGTTCGCAAGTCAGGTTGCGCTGTTGTTAAGATCAAAGAGGTACCCAGCAGGCGTATTTTCCCCTTTTTTTAAAGAATTCATTTTTTCCCTTTTTTCAAGAAACTTCACCTCTATCCCCCTTTTTTCGTTTTTTTTTTCGCGTAAATGTGAATTGAATTAATAGAACGCAATAAGAAACTTCAACTATTTTTTGTTTAAAGTTAATTCTCTTTGGTTAAAACTTCAATTTCTTTGTTGAAAATTCAATTATTTTGTTAAAAAGTCAACGATTTTGTTAAAGTCTTCCTTTTTGGTTGAAAATTCAACTATCCCACATACACTTTCCGAAAAAACCTGGGTTGTTCAGATCTAAGACCTATGCTTAGACCTGAGCTAAAACACAGGTTCATGTCCACCTAAATTTTTGTATTAAAAAAAAATTAAATTATTTTTTACGTAAATTTGACGAATAATGTAGTATTTTTAACAAAAATAGTATTAATGAAAGAATCCACTTATAAAACTATGTTAAACAGTGAAAATAATTTTCTTTGATTTTTCAACTTTTTTCCATAATTTGTAAGAAACAAAAAATAATTAAATCATTTATTACTCCTTCATGGCACAGCTATCAAGAATTTTAAAAACATCCGAAATATTAAGTAGTATTTCAGACTTCAAAAAACCGCGAGCCGATGAAATGGCAAGCTTAATTCGTGGTTTCTAATAAATTATGCAAAAAAAATTCTGAAAAATGAAAGAAATCATTTGTCACTTTTTAACATGATTTTACGACATTTTTATGAAATTTTCTAAAATTATTGATTCTTCACTGGATTCTTTAATAATTACTATTTTTGTTAAAATACTACATTCTTTGTCAAATTTACGTAAAAATTAAATAAATCATTTTTTAATAAAAAACTGTAGGCGGACATGAACCTATGTTTTAACCTGTAGGTCTAAGCATAGGTCTAAATCTGGGACAAACATGGTATTTTGGTAGAAAATTCTTCTTTTTGGCTAGAAAATTCATCTTTTATGGTAGAAAAGTAATCTTTTTTGGTTAAAAATGCATGTTTCTTGGTTGAAACTGAACTTTTATATTAGAAAATCAACTGTCTTCTAAAAAATTCGTCTTTTTAGGATGAAAATTGAACTCTTTTTGGTTGAATTTTATTCTTTTTGTTTGAAAATTCGACCTTTGGTTGAAAATTGAACTATTTTGATAAACTGATCTTTTTTGGTCGAAAATTTAACAGTTTTGTTAAAAATTCATCCTTTGGAATTGCAAATTCCTCTTTTATGGTTGCACATTATTTATTTGTTTTCTGGAAAATCAACTATTTGGTTGAAAATATAATTATTTTGTTGGAAAGTCAATTATTTTGTTAATTCTTCCTTTTTGGTTGAAAATTAAACTATTTTGGTGGAAAATTTCTTGGAATTTTGTTGAAAATTAACTTTTTTGTTTAAATTCAACAGTCTTCTGAAAAGTTCCTCTTTTTAGCTTGAAAATTCAACTATTCGATTGTAAGTGCAACTGTTTGGTTGTAAATTGATTTTTTTTTGTTTTTGAAAAATTAACTATTTCGTTGAAAATTCATCTTTCTTCGTTGAAAATGATAGTTTTTGTTGAAAATTAACCTATTCAGGTTAATAAGTGTAGTATGCTCTAAAAAATGCATCTTTTCTGCTTGAAAATTCAACTGTTTGATCAAAAATTCAACGGTTTTGTTAAAATGAACTTTGTTTGTTGAAGATTTATATTTTCTGGTTGAAAATTTAACATTTTTGTGAAAAAAATTGTATTTTAGGCTTGAAAATGCGTCTTTAGAAAGAAAATTTTACTATTTGGTTGAAAACTAACTTTTTTGTTGAAAATTTCGGTTTTTAGGTTGAAAATAAACCGTTTTATAAGAAATTTATCTTTTTGGTTTAAAAATCAAAGAGATTGGTTGAATATTTTTCTCTCTGTTGAAAATTCGTCTTTTTGGTTTGAAAATGCGTCTTTTTGGGTAGAAAATTTAACTATTTGGTTGAAAATTAACTTTTTTGTTAAAAATTCATGTTTTCGGATTGAAAATGTATCTGTTTTATACCCAATTCGTCTTTTTGGATTAAAAATTCAAAATTGTGGTTGATTTTTTTTCTCTGTTGAAAATTCATATTTTTTATTTGAAAATTCAGATTTCCTTGTTTAAAGTCAAAAGTTTTCTGAACAAATTTCGACTTTTTAGCTTGAAACTGAACTCTTTTATTGAAAAATCATCTCTTTTTGTAGAAAATTCAACTATTTTGTTGAAAATGCAATATATTTCGACTTGAAATATTAGAAATTTACAGAATTACATATTGAATTGAATATGGTACCTGAAAGTGGCGACAAGAGTCAACGAAGGTTTCCAGATTTAAAATCACATCCATTCTTCAATAACTATAATGTGGTACCTACATATACTAATTTAATTTAAAAGAATTTATGCCCCTATTTTCATGAAAAGTCACCCTATTTCCCCTGTTTTAGAGCATTTTGGGCTGTGGAGTCTGTAATTATCAAAAACTATTTTTATTCGTATGACCGAGAAAAAATTAAAAAAAACCGGGAATTTTTTCTGCCGATAAAAGTGACAAATTTGTGAAATTGATATTTTATCATTTTGAATCTTTCATTGTGAGATAAACTTTTTTTTTAAGCCTTTAGAATGAAACCCTTTTTAGAATAGAAGGTTTCCGTTATATAAACTGTGCATTATTAAACTGTTAAATTAAAAGTTTTTGAATGCACATTTTTTAAGCTTTAATTTGGAAAGTTGAAAATTCAGAAGAGATCAATTTTGTCTTCTTTCATTTGGAAAAAAGCGGGAAATGACCGGGAATTTTTTTCTGGTGATAAAAGTGGCCACCCTGTATAAACAAGAAGAGCAAGAAAACATATTTTTATTCAAAACTGGAGACATAGAAATTATTATTATTATTATTGAGAAGGTGTTGATTTAACTAAGAAATTTAGGGAAAAAGTACGAATCCATCGATCAAATTAACAAAAACAAAATAAATAATCCCAATAAAAAATCCAACTACTTTTCGTTCAAAAGTCTTCTATTATATTTCTAGTTCAGAATTCGTATCTTTTTTTTTAATTCAACTATTTGGTTGAGAATTTAATTATTTTGTTGAAAATTCAACTATTTTGTGAGAAAGTATTTTTTTTTCGAAAATTTAATTGTTTTTTTCAATGTTTGTCTATCTAAAAATTCGCTTTTTGTTGGTTGAAATATCATCTATTATATTTTTCGTTGAGAATTCATCTTTGTGTTGAAAATTCAACCGTTTTTGATTGAAGTTTAATATTTTTTCTTTGAAAATTCGACCAAGTGGTTGCAAATTCATCATTAGAGTTCAACAGTTTGGTTATAAGTGCAACTGTTTCTTTAAAAGTTCAACTGTTTTGTTAAAAAATTGGTACTGTTGGATTGAAAAATCATCTTTTTAGGTTGTAAATTTCAAAAATTGGTTAAAAATTCAATTTTTTTGTTAAAAATTCATATTTCTTGTTTGAAAGTAACTTTTTTGTTGGAAATTCATGTTTTTCGGTTTAAAAGTCAATTTTTCTTAAAACATTCGACTTTTTAGCTTGAAGACTCAATTCTTTTGTTGAACATTCATGTTTTCATATTAAAAAGTCATCTTTTTTGGTCGAAAATTCAACTGGTTGATCATTCGTCTTTTCGGATAGAAAATTCGTTGTTTTGGATTGAAAATTCAACTTTTAGTAGAAAATTCATCTTTTTTGGTGGAAAATTCATCATCTTTGGTTGAAAATAAATCTTTCTTGAATGAAACATAGATGTTGTTGAAAATTCAACTGTCTTCTGAAAAATTCCTCTTTTTGGTTTGAAAATTCAACTATTTGGTTGAAAATTCATCTCTTTTGTTAAAAATTCAACTATTTTGTTGAATATTCGTTTTTTTTCCGGAAAATTAAAATTTTTTCCGGAAAATTTAAATTTTTTGTTGAAAGTTTAATTTGGTTTTTGTTGAAAATTCATCTTTGTAGTTAAAAATTCAATTATTTAGTTAAAAATTCAACTATTTCATTCAAAATTCATCTTTTTCGGTTGAAAATTCATCTTTCGTGGTAGAAAATTTATATTGTTTGGTTGAAAATTTATTTACTTGTTGAAAATTAATCTTTTTTATTTTAAGATTTGACTTTTTTTGGAAATTCGTTTTTTTGGCTGAATTCAACTGTTTTTTATTTAAAATTAAAATCGTTTTTGGGTGAAATATCAACTAATACGTTTTTCGTTCAAAAGTTTAAAATAAACTGTGTTGTTGAAAATTTATCTTGGTAGTTGAGAATTCATCTTTGTAGTTAAAAATTCAACTGTTGGGTTAACAATTCAACCATTTCGTTCAAAATTCATCTTTCTCGGTTGTAAATTCATCTTTCGTGGTAAAAAATTTATATTGTTTTGTTGAAAATTTATTTACTTGTTGAAAATTAATATTTTTGGATAGAAAATTCATCATCTTTGGTTGAAAATGAATCTTGCATGGTTGGAAATCAACTTTTTTGTTGAAAATTCAACTATTTTGTTGAAAATTTAATTATTTTATTAAAAATTTAACTCTTTTGTTGAAAATTCGTTTCTTTCTTTGTTCAAATATCAACTATTATATTTTTCGTTGATAATTCATCTATTTGTTGAAAATCGAACCGTTTTTGGTTCAATTTTAATTTATTTTGTTTCAAAATTCAACTATTTGGTCAAATGTTCTCTAAAACATTCGACTTTTTAGCTGGGAAACTCAACTCTTTTGTTGAAAATTTGTCTTTTTGAGTTGAAATTTCAAATCTTAGGAATACGGTAGCTACATTTTTTTTTAAAGAATTTATACCCCTATTTTCGTGAAAAATCACCCTATTTCACCTGTTTTGAGTGCATTTTGCGCTCTGGAGTCCGCTGTGATTAAATAAAAGACGAGAGAAAAAAGAAATAAGTGAATTTGGAAGTTGACTTCTTATTCTTTCAGCCTTTTTTTTTGTTTTGGTTTTTTTAATTTGATCATTGCATTTTTTGTAATTTCCAAGAATTTCATAGTTGAATTTGAATGTTGAAATTTAAATAGGAATTTAGATTTTCATTCACTCTTAATTTAATTTCTTAATTTTAAGTTGTTGATTGTAATAACCAGTGAATTAATTTAATTAATTTAATTTAAAGTTAATTTTCTAGCGTATTAGACCGTAAACTAGATCGTTTTTCATGATATTTAGTTTCTAGTAATCTATATGTTAAAAATTAATTTCAGGGTGGCTAATGGATTCAGAAACTGGAAAATGACCGAAAATTTTTTCGTTTCAAATAGTAATTTTTAAACTCTTAGTAGGAAAACTTACACCGCGAAATTTTTACTTTCAAGCGCTTTCCAATAGGAAAATTGGAATCGGGAAACATTTTCCTTATGAATAAACGAGAAATGGCCAGATATTTGTTTTCTCAGATAAAGTGGCTATCCTGATTTTGCTATCGAATTGATACCAAAGACCCAGTTTTGAAAAAAAATATATCACTGCTCTAATCGTTTTTATTTGAGACAAGAGGCCGTTTTTTAGAAACATTTCCAGATTGATGTTGAACTAATTTTTAAAATAAGTTCTAGCACCTGAGGCCAGTATTTGTAAAATCGTAAGGTTCCACCAAAATCCACTGTGACACGATTTGTCGTTATTGCATGACAGAAAAATGCTTGAAGCTTGATGCACTTCTTTCAGCTTATTACAATTTTACATTCCAAAGGCACATTTTTTATTTCGCTTATTCAAGCATGTTTACTGAAGTTTATTATTTCATTCAATGTCATTTTTACATTTTCTATTCCTTTATTTATACTGTTTTCGTAACGGATACTAGATGTCGTTATTAGTATTTTTATGTACGATCTGATCATATGTACTTTTCTTTTCAAGAATAAAGTGAGAACATTTAAAACTAAGTATTATTTCTTATCTCTTATTTTTTACCTTTCCGTTAATTCTCCTCCCCGCTAAGCTTTTTATTCACTATATTATTTTCTTACAGGGTTCCGAGATTTTTTTATAATTTGCTATGCGTTTATGTTTTCACGATATTTAGAGGCGATTTAGGATGCTGATCATTTGTTGGTGAATTTAATTTACTTAATTAAAAAATATTTTTGTATATATTTATTTATGTTATTATTATTTTGGTGTTTACTGTTAAGGGGCCGTCCATAAACTATAGTTTTTAACAGGGCAGGGGGAGGGGGGCAGTAGAAGTAACGTTATGAACTTAAGTAACGTTTAGTACGTTTCCGGATGATAAATTTTAACAAAGTTTGATAATTGATAAGTTTCATAATTTTTCCACCCGTTTTCAAGAAACTTCCCTTTTTTCTCGTTTTTCACTTAAATGTGAACTGAATTAATAGAGGCCAATAATAAAATCCAACTATTTTTCGATGAAAGTTCATTTTTTTAAATTGAAAAATCTACTATTATATTTTTCGTTCAGAATGAATATCTTTCGGTTGAAAATTCTACTATTGCGAAGTTATTTGGTTGAAGATTTAACGATTTTGTTTAAAAATCGTTCTTTTTCGGTTTAAAAATAATTTGTTCGGCTGATAATTCAACTAATCCATTTTTGGCTGTAAATTCATGGTTTTTAGTTGAAAATTCAACTTTTTTGGTTGAAAATTGATGTATTTTGTTGGAAATTCGTCTTTCTGGTAAAAAATTAATCTTCCTGATCGGAAATTTAACTGCTTGCTGAAAGTTGAACTACTTAGTTAAATATTCATTTTATTGGTTGAAAGTTGAACTAATTTGTTGAAAATTAATTTTTTTCAACTGAACATTTAACTATTCTATTATTGGTTGAAAAATGATTATAAATTTTTTTTGTTAAAAATAAAGGTTTTTAAACTGCAAACTTAACTATTACATTTTTAATTGAAAATTGATCGTTTTTAGTATAAAATTTTGTAGAAAATTTGGCTTTTTGGCTTGAAAATACAATTGTTTTTTGTTGCAAATTCGCATTTTTTGGTAGAAAATCCTATTATTTTCATAGAAAATTCAACCATTTGGTCAAAAATGCAACTAACTGTTTGAAAGTTGAATCACTTTGTTAAAATTTAATTTTTTTTGGTTCAAAATTTAACTTATGTTTTCAGAAAATTAATCTTCTTGGTTAAAGAATTATCTTTTGGGTTAAATTTCGAACTCTTTTGTTAAAAATTAATTTTTTTCTTGATGAAGATTCATCATTTTAGTTGAAAATTTATCTCTTTGGTTGATAATTAAACTATTTTTTGAATTTTTTTTTTGGTGGAGAATTAATCTTTTTAACTAAAAATTGAACTATTTCGTTTTTGGTTAAAAATTGATATTTTTAATTGAAAATTGATCTTTTCTAGTTAAAAAGTGAACTATTTGGTTGAAAATTCGTCTTTTTTGGCAAAAAATTAATTTTCTTGGTTGAGGATTCAATTATTTTGTTGAAAATTCTTCTTTTTTGGTTGCATTTAACTGTTTTTTATTATAAATTAAAACCATTTTTTGTTTGAAATATCTAATATTAAGCGTTTCGTTGAGAATACACCTTTTTTGTTTGAAAAATTAACTACTTGGCTTAAAGTTCAACTACTTTAAAAAAAAAAATTTTCGTTCAAGATTCATTTTAGTTGAAAATTCAGATTTTCGGGTTTAAAATTGAACTATTTTGTAGAAAATTCGTATTTTTTGCTTGAAAAATAAACAGTTTGGTAGAAAATGAAACTACTTTGTTAAAAATTAATTTTTTTGTTGAAGATTCAACTGTTTGGTTGAAAATTTAATTATTTTCTTGAAAATTTGTTTGTTTGTTTGAGCATTAATTTTTTGTAACTAAAAATGTAACAATTATTCCATTTGTGGTTGACAAATTTGTTCAAAAATCATATTTTTTAGTTAAAAATGTGACTGTTTTGTAGATAATTCGTCCTTTTGACTTTAAGATTCAAAATTTTTGTTGAAAATTGATTTATTTTGTTTAAAATTCGTCTTTTTTGGAAGAACATTAATCCTTTTGGTGGAAAATTCATATTTTTTGTTAAAAATTTTACTATTTTTTTTTAAATTTGACTATTCTGTTAAAAATTTATCTTTTTTGGTTGAAAGTTAGACTACTTTGTTGAAAAGTTTTTTTTTTGTAAAAATTAATTTTTTACCTACAAATATAATATTCGATTTTTAGTTGGAAATTTATCCTTTAATGTTTAAAATTCAACTATTTGGTAGGAAATTCATGCATTTTGTTCAAATCCTTTTTTTTTGTTAGAAAATTAATCTTTTTTGTTAAAAATTGGTCGGTTTCGTTGAGGATTTTGTTAAAAATTGGTTGTTTTTTCTCGTTTTATTCAACTGTATGAAAATGCGACTTTTAGTAAAAAATTAATCTTTTATGGTAGAAAAGTGACCTTTGTCGGTTGAAAATTAACTTTTTTGTTGAAAATTCTACTGTCTTCTAATAAATTCGTTTTTTGGCTAGAAAATTTAACTGTTTTTGATTGAATTTTAATATTTTTTTTTAATTCGGCCATTTGGTTGAAAATTCAATTATGTAGATAAAATCATCTTTATCCATCGAAAATTCAACTGTTTTGTTAAAAATTCGTCCTTTTGGATTGCAAATTCATCTTTTATGGAGAAATTCGTCTTATTTGGTTAAAAATGAACTTTTTTGTTGAAAATTCAATTGTTTTCGAAAAAATTCGGCTATCTGGCTTGAAAATTGATCTATTTAGTTAAGAGTTCAACTATTTGGTTGTTAATACAATTTTTTTGGTTTAAAATTAATATTTTTCTTTGGTTGAAAATTCTTTTTTTTTTAATAAATGTATTCTCCTATTTTCGTGAAAAATCACCCTATTTCCTCTGTTTTGAGAGAATTTTGGCCTACGTCCGAAACATCCCTAAATTGGTAACGTAGTTTATGGACGGCCTCTAAGATATACAATTTTTTTCATAATTCTCGTAATTGATAAGGAATTAGAGTTTTCATAAAGAACGTTTTACAATCGGATTTTTTCAAATTAGAATTGAATATTTTAACGTTTTTAGTGTCTAAGCTTTAGATTTTGAAATCCTTGAATCTAGAAATTAAAAATTCACTGAAGATTATTATGAAATAAATTATTAAGTATATAATTTGTAAATCAATTGTAAACTTGATTTCCAAAGATTTGTTAAACTTTCATTTTGAAATACAGATGAATTTTGAAGTTTTTGTTTTACTCTGATTTGATTTAAAAAATGGCTCAATTTGGAAGGAGTCCAGACATTTCTAAATTAGAATGCTTAGTATTTCAATCGGTTCAATTATTTCTCCATCTTAAATTATCATTTTGCTTTATTTTAATTTTAATTTAAAAATAAATATACTGAGTTAATTTTTGTAAGACAAAATAAATTTAAAAGAATTAGAATTACTTCCATTATTGAATGATTTTATTTTCCACAGGAATCTTCCTCGAGAGAAATAGGCGATTTGAAATCTGAATTGGAGGAAGTGACTTCCAAACTTGAATCCACAAAATCTGAATTATCCCGGCTGCGATTATCTTTCGACGGGGAGAAGTCGAACAACTCCTCCCTGCACTTGGAATTGGCTCGGTTGAGGGAAAATTTAGAATCGGAAAAAACTTCATCAGCGACTCTGCGAGTTTGTTTGGAAAAAGAGAGGGATGAAAAAGACTCTGCTTTGTTGAGAATTGCCCGGATTTCTCAAGAAATGCAACTCGTGAAGCAAGACAGTGGAAGGCAGGAGGTGGAAAATATTGAACTTCAGAGTAGAGTGGAAAAGCTAGAGGAAATTTTGAAAAGTAAGGAAAAGGACGTGGAGGAGTCTTCCAGGGTACAAGAAGAGACAACTCAGAGGTTGAAAGAATTGGAAGAAACTGACCGATTGAGAGAGAGATTAGAGGGAAATGAAAAGGCTCTCAAGGAGAGTCTTTTGGATATGGAGGAACAACTTCAAGAGAAAACGAAGGTAAATTATATTAATACAACTTTTAGCAATAAAATTTTTTTTTTTCGTTTTTTTAAATATTTAAAAAATGACAAAAATTTGGTTTTAAAGCCAAAATTTTTGAAGAAAATGACCCTGTTTTAGGTCAATAATCAAGGAGATTTTTAGAAGATTTTGTATACTTTGAAAATTAGAGCTCTTTCTGCTATTCCCCTCTTTTCCTCCTTTTTAAAAAGAATTCCTCTTTTTTACCCTGTTTTCAAGAAACTTGCCCTTATTCTCGCTTCTTCGCTTAAATGCGAACTGAATTTAATTCAACCCATTAAGGAAATCCAACTATTTTTGGTTGAAACTAAATTCGTTTTGGTTAAAAAGTTTACTATTATATTTTTGGTTGAAAATTTATCTCTTTTGGTTAACAATTCTAATGTTTAGTTTAAAATTCGACTATTTTGATAAAAACTAATCTTTTTCGGTGGAAAATTGAACTGTTTTGTTTTACATTCGTCTTTTTGGATAGAAATTTCGTCTTTTTTGATAAAAAGTTCAACTATTTAGTTGAATATCCAACCGTTTTTGTTTGAAAATTCTATCATTTGGTTGAAAATGAATTTTTTTTTAATTCATCTGTCTTAGCAGAAAATTAACTCCTTTGTTGCAAGTTTAACTATTTCGTTAAAGTCATATTTTTTTGTAGAAAATTGAACTGTTTTTCGGTTAATTCATCCTTTTGGGTTGACAAATTCATCTTTTTTAGTATAAGAGTAATTATTTGGTCGAACATTCATTTTTCTTGGTTTAAAAATTTTGCCTAAAAGTTCAATTACTTGGTCGGAAACTAATTTTTGTTTGTTAAAAATTCAAATATTTGTTAAAAAATTCAACTATTTTGGTGAAAATTCGTATTTCATTGGTTTAAAAACAAACTTTGTTGTTGAAAATTCATCATTGTATTTGAAAATTCAACTGTTTTGCTCAAAATTCATCTTTGTTGACTGTAAATTAAATTTCTTGGTTGAATGTTAAACTAATTTGTTAAAATATCCTTTTGTTGGTTGAAAATTCATCTCTTAGTTTGAAAATTTAACTATTTTTTTGAAAATTCGTTTTTTTCGGATAAAAATTATTTTCTTTTTACTGAAAATTTAAATATTCCATTTTTGGTTGAATATTCTTATTTTTTAATTCAAAATTGAACTATGTCGTGGGTAATTCATGTATTTTGTTAAAATTTGGTATTTTTGGGTTGCATTCCAATTTTTTAAAATTTTAAATTAAAATCTTGTTTGGTTGAAATATTAACTATTACATTTTTCGTTGAGAATTCATCTTTTTTGATTGAAAATTGAACTATTTTGTGAAAATTCGCTTTTCTTTGTTAAAAATTCAACTACTTGGTTGAAAATTGATGTCTTTTGTTTGAGGATTCAACTATATTGTTGAAAATTCGTTTTTTTGTTGTTGAATTAAACTATTTTGTATTTAAAATTGAAATTGTTTTTCATTGAAATATCAACTAAATCATTTTTTGTTTGAAAATTCATCCTTTTTGGTAAAAAATTCAATTACTTGTTTGAAGTTAAACTACTTTCTTAAAAAATTAATTTTTTTGTTGAAGATTCATCTCTTTAGTTAAAAATTTAACTACATATTTTGTTGAACATTCGTTTTTTTTTTGGTTGAAAAATTATCTTGTTAACTGAAACTTTAACTTTTTAGTTGAAAATTCATCGTTGTAGTTGAAAATTCAACTATTTGGGTAAGATTTCAACTATTTGTTTAAAAATTCAACCATTCGGTTAAAAATTCTACTATTTTTGCTGTAAACTCATCTTTTGTGGTATAAAATTAATATTTTTTGGTTGAAAATTAATTTTTTATTTTGAAAAGTTTCTGTTTTATTTGAAGCTTCAAATATTTGTTTTTAAATTCGTTTTTTATGTTGAATTCAACTGTTTTTGATTTTAAATTAAAATCGGTTTTGGTTTAACTATTACATTTTTTGTTCAAAATTCATCTTTTTTTGGCTGAGAATTCAACTACTTGGTTGAATGTTGAATTACTTTATTAGAACATTAGTTTTTGTGGTTGAAGATTCATCTCTTTGGTTGAAAATTGAACTATCTTGTTGAAAATTCATCTTTATTAGATGAATTTTTTTTTAAACTCAAAATATAAATATTCCCTTTTTGGTGGAATATTCTTTTTTGTTGTTGAAAATTTAACTGTTTTGTAGAAAATTCATGTATGTTGTTGAAAGTTGTTTAAAATTAATCTTCTTTAATGAAAATCCTTTTTTTATTGTTGAAAATTTAACTATGCTTGTTAGAAGGTCTAATTATTTTGTTAAAAATTCATTTTTTTTGTTGAAAATTCAACTATACTTGTTTAAAGGTCTAATTATTTTGTTAATTATTTAGTTTTTTGGTTGAGGATTCATTTCTTTGGATGGAAATTGATCTATTTTGTTAAAAATTCGTCTTCTTTGGTTAAATTCAACTGTTTTTGATGTAAAAGAAAAATCATTTTTGGTTGGAATATCAACTAATACAGTTTTCGTTGAGAATTCATTTCTTTTCTTCGAAAATTCCACTATATTTGGTTGAAAGTGGAACTACTTTATGCATTAAAATTTGATTTTGTTGGTTGACGTTTGTTTATTGCAGTTAAAAATTAATTTCTTTGGATGAAATAGAATCTTTTTTGATTAAAAAATCAAATATACTTTATTGAAAGTGGAACTACTTTGTTAAAAATTCATTTTATTGGTTGAAGATTCATCATTTCAGTTAAAAATTCATCATTTTGGTTGAAAAATTAACTATTTTGTTGAAAATCCGTCTTTTTTTGCTTGAAAATTATCTTCTTAACTGAAAATTAAACTATTCCATTTTTGGTCGAAAATGAACTTGGTTTAAGGTGTAACTTTTTTTTTAAATTCATTTTTTGGTTCTTTGGTTGATAGCGGTACTACTTTATTAAACATTCATTTTATTGATGAAAGATTTTTTTCAGTTAAAATAATTTTTTTTTTAATTTCTCTTTAGTTGAAAAATCAACTACATATTTAATGAAAATTTATTTCCTTTTGGTCGGAAGTTATCTTTTTAATTGAAAATTTAACTATTCCATTTTTAGTTGAAAAATGAACTATTTGGTTGAAAATTCATGTATTTGGTTGAAAAGTCATCTTTTTTGGTAAAAAATTAATCTTCTGGATATCAATTTCGTCTTGTTGGTTGAAAATTGAACTACTTTTTTAAACATTTATTTTTTGTTTAAAGATTCATTTCACTTAAAAATTCATCTCTTCGGTTAAAAAGTTAAATATTTTGTTGCAAATTCGTTTAATATTTAATTCAGTATGATACCTACTAATAATTTTATTCTAAATAATTGAATGCCCTATTTTCGTGCAAATTCACTATAATTCCCCTGTTTTGAGATCATTTTGGCTGTGAAGTCTGAAATTAAAAAATCTAATTTTTAATTTTCTTAAAAGAGGGCGTCTATTTTTAGAAAAGATTGAAAAAAGATTCCAAAAATGAAGCTAAAAATTCTTCTATTCTTTTTTCTAAATAGACAATCAAGGTTCTTCAGCAGCGGTTAGCAGATATGAAAAAAACTCTTCAAAGGGAATTGAGAGTACCGTCATCTTCATTAGACAGTGATGCTGAAACTTCTGCGGCTGTGCTGAGTCCCAGTTCGTCCAAAACCGTCACTGCCAAGCAAAACAATTCTGGAGAAGACGACGTCAACTTTGAATACCTCAAGCATGTTCTCATCAAGTTCCTAACTAGCAGAGAATACGAAGTAAGCATTTTCTTTTATTTATTTAATTTTTACTGCAAAATATTTTTTTAACTGTTCAATTTCTGGGTGGCCACTAGACCGGGAAACCGTGAAATGACCGGGAATTTATTTTTGACCGTGAATTTTACAAATTTTTAGAAGAAAAATCGATCCAATCTCTTGAAATATCACAAATTTTATATCTTGTGATATAATGCAATTTAAAAGCATTTCGATTTCAACTTTTTTAAAACGTTAAGTTAAATTCTTACCTTTTTCAATTATGAAATCATTCAGTTTACAACGGGTAATTCTACAATTTTTTACCCTACAATTTTCCATTTTAGGTTTTTATTTTTAAGTTGACATTTTCCATTTAAAGGATTTTAAAATGCAGTTTTGAAGACTTAAACAATTAGAAATTAAAAGCGTCTGAATTTGAACGTGTTGGATAAAAACGTTTTAAGTTGAGATCAATTGTAAATATAATTTAATTAATGATTTTTAAGAATGAACTGTAGTTCGCGTGTTAAAAATTGAACAATTAATGGTTTTACAAGGTGATTCTAAATCTGTTCAAAATTAAACAATCAAATTAATGTTGAAAATTGAACTGTTTCAATTCGAAATCCTTAGGTAGTTAAACAAACGTCTGACTAACTCATCAACTATTTTTTTTCGACTCACTGGAAAAGCCTTCAACCGATCTATCATTATTAATCAGTCATAAGAAAAATAATTTAAAATTAATAAACTGGCCTTAAAATACAAACACTTAGAATTATAAACTATTTTTAATTTTAATATAACTTTAAAATAATAGACTCATAATTTATTATTATTAAAAATGTTTAATTTGTTAGTGAAAGTGTTGAATTTTGATGTATAAATTACAATAACAAAATTATTAATTTGAAACGACTTGAAATTAAAATAATTCAACCCGAAGGGTTTATGTATAAAAAAACGTCTCAGTTTCACAATTTTAAGTTTAATGGAAAGGGAAAAATTTTTAAATGTAATTTTTTTCCAAACTGGAGGAGGAACTTTTTTGTTTTTTACGTTTTTATTGAGTTGAAGGCGGGCAAATTTGGTATTTTTAACATTTTTATGGAGTTTGAAACGATAATACTTTTTTTTTTTTTTTTTTTTTAATTGGTAGAGGAGCATTTTCTATTTTTAAGATTCGTATAGAGTTGAAAAGGACGTAATTTTAGTTTACAGTACTTTATGAATGGGAAGGATAATTTTTAACATTTTTGTTTAGCTGGAAGAAAGAACATTTCAGTTTTTTCTGAATTGGAAGAAGCCAATTTTTTCTTTTAAACAATTTTGTTGAGATGGTAGAGGGACATTTTCTATTTTTAAGATTTTCGTCGAGTTGCAAAGAAGGGTTGTAAATATTTTATGAATTATAAGAAGGATGATTTTCAACAGTTTTTTTGATTTGGAAGGGAGGAAATTTTGATTCTCAATTTTTGCTGAATTGGAAGAGGCTGTTTTTTAAAAATAATTTTTATTGAGTTTGAAGGGATGCAATTTTAGTTATTTTATTCTGAAGTGATAAAGGCACCATTTTTATTGAGTTTAAGGAAATAATTTTTTATTTTCAATTTTCTTTCTGAATTGAAAGAGGGAAATTGTTTATTTTTAACATTTGTATTGATTTGGAAGGGAGGAAATTTTGGTTTAAATGTGTTCTGAATTGGAAGAGGGAAATTTTTTTATCTTTAAGATTTTTATAGTTAGAAGGGACTAAATTTTGGTTATTTTTTTATTTTGTATTGGAAGAGGCCATGTTTTCTTTTTAGCATTTTTTATGCCATTAAGGGGGGAACTTTTTATTTTCAATCGTTTATCCAGTTATTCCAATTTTTATCAAAAAGGAAGCCAGACGTAAAAGAAGTCAGGAGAGAAAAATTGTTCCTTGGAAAAATTGCTACAAAAATATCCCCTTGCTATTTTTTAATAATTGATTGAGTTCGATTTATGTAATCCCAGAGTAGTTTGTCATTCTTAAAAAATCTGATTGTTTATATCTGTCTATGATTAAAAAAAGGTTTTCAGCGAAATGTATAATTATTTCTGATTTTATGAAAATCTCTAATCATACAATTAATCATTAACTGATCAGATAATAATTATATGATTGGAGATTTTTTAAATTAGAAATAATGATACGTTTTTCTAAAAAAAAACTTTTTGCAATCATAGACAAAAATAAATAATAAGATTTTTGAAGAAGAAAAAAACATCCTCAAATTATTTAAATCAAACTTTATATGTTCTATTTTTTTATCGTATACAACTGAAAAACATATTTTTACCTCTTAAAATCGAAAAATCAAATTTTTTAAGAAAATGATGTAAGATTAAAATATAGTTACGGGGTATTTTTGTTGCCATTTTTCGAAGGCATACATTTTCTCTCATTTTTTTTTGTATCTGGCTTTTTTAAAAATTAAAAAAAAACTAGAAAAAAGATTGACAATAAAATGTTCCCCCTTAAAATCAACAAAAATGGTAAAAAGAAAAATTTTCAATTCAGAAAGAAAATTGAAAGTAAAAAATTCTTCCCTTAAACTCAATAAAAATGTTAAATAGAAAAAAATGTTCTCATCCAATTCAGAAAAAAATGCTATCTCCTCCCATGCAATAAAAGAGATAAAGACAAAAAAGGCCTTTTCAAATTCAGAAAAAATGTAAAACCAAAATTTTCTCCCTTCGAACTCAATAAAAATGTTAAAAGTACAAAATTTCCCTCTTTCAATTCAGAAAAAGAATTGAAAATAAAAAATTTTCCCCTTAAACTCAATATAGATGTTAAAAATAAAAAATGGTATTTTTCAATTAAAAAAAAAGAATCAAAATTTCATCCCGTCCTACACAATAAAAATTATAGGAACAAAAAAAAGCCTCTATCAATTCAGAAAAAATTTAAAACCAAATTTCCCTCCTCCCATCTCAATAAAAATGTTTAAAATAAAAAATTTCCCTCTTTCAATTCAGAAAAAGAATTGGGAATAAAAAAAATTTAATAATAAATAAATGGCCTTTTCCAATTCAGAAAAAAGAATCAAAATTTCATCCCATCCTACGCAATAAAAATGATGAATCAAAAAAAGCCTCTTCCAATTCAAAAACAATTTAAAACCAAAATTATCATTCTTCCAATTAATAAAATATTCAGAATCAACATTTCGTTCCTTCCAACTCTATACAAAATACAAATATTAAAGATAAAAAAAATTTCCTCCCTTACAACTCAATAAAAATGTTAAACATGAAAAATTTCCCTTTTTGAAAATAAAAATAAAAAATTCTCTTAAACTCAATGAAAAGATTCAAACAAACAAATGGTCTCTTCCACTTCAGAAAAAAAATTCATCCCTTCCAACTCAATAAAAATGATAAAAGCAAAAAGCAGCCTCTTGCAATTCAGAAAAAAATTGAAAACCAAAATTTCCTCCCATCCAACTCAACAAAACTGTTAAAAACACCAAATTTGCCCGCCTTCAACTCAATTCAAATATAAAAAACAAGAAAGTTCCTCTTCCAGTTCGGAAAACAATTAAATACCAAAATTTCCTCACTTTCTTTTAAAATTAGAATTGTGAAATTCGAACATTTTTATACATAAATTTTTTAAGCTGAATTAGTTTAATTTTAAGACGTTTCAAATTAATAATTGTTCAATTGTTATTTATACATCAAAATTCAACACTATCACTAGCAAATTACATTTTTTTTTAAATAAAATAATTAAAATTGTAACGTTCAAAGTTTAAATTTAGCACTCCTAAATTTCAAGCATTCAAGGCTTCATATTTTAAACAATTCAGTTTCAGAATTGAAATTATATTGTCAGTTATGTCTTATAATAGAAAAAACATTATAGTCACTATAGGCACTATTTTTTATCTCCTTTTCTAACAAAATTTGTTCTTTTCTTTCACTTTCAGGCCCTCCACCTAACAAGAGCAGTAGCAACACTGCTCCATTTTTCGCCAGAAGAAGAAAAATTGTTGCAAGAAACCTTAGAGTGGAAAATGTCGTGGTTCGGTACCAGGCCTAATTTAGGTATTGGACAAACAGCAAAAGCCATTCCGCCTAGTTGATAACTTTGATAACTTCACTTTTAGATAGAAAAATTAATCAGAAAATGCTGTCAACTATTTGACAGAAAAAGAGAGCGAATTATACAAATGCCAAAGTAAGATTGCTCACGACTTGCAATCTACAAAAACCTTAAAATAAGCTCTAAATAAAAATTATATTTCAACTATCGGTTAAGTATACAATTACTCAAAAGGGCATTAGCATCTATTCCTTTTAAAACATTTTTTTTATCAGAAAATTACTCGAATATTATGGATCTAGATCAGTTCGTACACATATGTTTTTAGACTTCGATTAAACAAATTTTAGTTTACAATAATCTCGAATAATTACTGCACAGGAAAGACACTAATTACGCTTTTTACAAATTAGCGTATTTTTATCGATTTCTAGTGTAATTTTAAGAAAAAATATTCAAAAATAATTGCGAAAATTATTGATTAAATCTACACTTAAGGAGCGTTAATATATTTATAATTTATAAAGTGTATTGAGCTACTGCGAAGGAAAAACAGTCCTCCGGAAACATTGTGGTAATTTTTGATTGTAATGTTTTTGTAATTGAATTTTTACTTCCGGAACAAAAAGACGTAATTTTATTTATACCAGTAGAAAGAACTATGTGATACTGTTTTTACTGCAGTTGTTGCATAGACTCCGTTGTGAGTTTTAAATGTAGGATCATCCAGAACTCAAAAAATATTTATTAAGTCGCGCTAGTACAAGTAGGTTACTCTGTAACTAATTTTATTATTTCGTCATGTGGTGTATATCAATCTAGTGAAAATCATAGATAACAGTCAGTTGAATAAGTCACGTTGATCGTGCTCCATGAGGTATAAAATTGTGCCTAATCCAATCATCATAATGCATTAATAGACGAATCAATTCTCAAATTGTACATTATTAATTATTAAAATAACCTCTACTTATACAACAGCAGTTTTTATATCAAACACTTTTCACAGCAATCCCTCCACTTCCCGGATGTCAGAAAATTTTTGTAATTTTCGACATCTCTCAATTGCGATATTCTATAAATAGTTACTCTAAAAGTAACAGTGTAGAAGATATAAAAAATGCTTTCCAAAGTAAACTAATTAATACTCAGTGGGGAGATTATATTGACCCTCGATGAAAATAATTGTTTATAATATTGGATGTTAATTTTGGCTTTAGGGTCAGAATAAATAATTCAATTAATTTTTAATTGAACCAAACGTTTCGGCAAACATTGGTGGCCCTCATCAGTGGTTAATTTTTATTCTGGAAAAGATAGTTACAAAAAAAATATTTATCAGGGACGCAGTGTAAGAATGTAGTTTAAGTAAGAAAATTATTTCAAATTTGGTTTAGTACAGTCTTGAATGTCTTTGGTAATGCTTAAATAAATAGAAAATTGGTGTTGCCCTTACAATAATTGGATAAATTAATAAAATTTGTAATATAATCTAAAAAAGTTTGTTGTCCTTACAATAATTGGATTTTATTAATTTCATTTTACCAAGGTAATTTTATTTTATTTTACTAAGTTATCTTGTTATTAATAAAACATTTTACCAACACACAAATTTTTTTACGTTATCTTGTTATCAATAAAATATTTTACTAACAAAAAAATTTTTTGATTCAAACAAATCGTTTTTGTAAGTGAAGAAAAGTAATCTCATTAGTTGAAACTTCATCTTTTTTGGTTCAAATTGCATTTCTCTGGTTGTATTGAAAATTAGTATTTTTATTTTTTCAAACATTTTTTAGTGAAAATTTAATTATTATATTTTTGGCATGTTGTCTTTTATCTAAATGTAGAAAAGTAATCTTATTAGTTGAAACTTCATCTTTTTTGGTTCAAAATTCATTTCTTTGGTTGAAAATTTAACTATTTTGTTGAATATTAGTTTTTTTCGAACATTTTTTAAGTGAAATTTTACCTATTATATTTTGGTATGTTGTCTTTTATCGAAATATAGAAAAGTTGAAAAATTTTGATGAAAATGAAATTTTGAAATGAAAAAAATATAGAAAAAAATTAGTTGAAACTTCATCTTTTTCCGTTCAAAATTCATTTCTTCGGTGGAAAATTCATTTCTTTTAACATTTTTTAAAGTGAAAATTTAACTATTATACCAACAAAATTTTTTGCTGATTCAACCAAATCGTATACTAAATGTAGAAAAGAAATCTTATTAGTTGAAATATCATCTTTTTGGTTCAAATTTCAACTATTTTGTTGAAAATTCGTTTTTTTTCAAACATTTTTCAAGTGAAAATTTAACTATTATATTTTTGGTATGTTGTCTTTTATCTAAACGTAGAAAAGTAATCTTGTTAATTGAAACTTCATCTTTTTTGGTTCAAAATTCATTTCTTTGGTTGAAAAGGTAATTTTTTGTTGAAAATTCGTTTTTTTTTTTAAACATTTTTCAAGGTGGAAATTTAACTATTATAACAAGAAAAAAATGTGTGGTTGTTTCAACCAAATTGTATTCTAAATGTCGAAAAGTAATCTTATTAGTTGCAACTTCATCTTTTTGGTTCAAATTTCATTTCTTTGGTTGAAAGTTTAACTATTTTGTTGAAAATTCGTTTTTTCAAACACTTTTTAAGTGAGAATTTAACTATTATATTTTTGGTATGTTGTCTTTTATATACATGTAGAAAAGTAATCGTATTAATTGAAACTTCATCTTTTTTGGTTCAAAATTCATTTCTTTGGTTGAAAATTTAACTTTTTTGTTGATAATTCGTTTTTTATTTTTTTAAACATTTTTCAAGTGAAAATTTAACTTTTATATTTTTCGTATCTTTTATCTAAATGTAGACAAGTAATATTATTAGTGGTAACTTCATCTTTTTGGTTCAAATTTCATTTCTTTGGTTGTAAATTTTAACTATTTTGTTGAAAATTAGTTTTTTTCAAAAATTTGTTAAGTGAAAATTTAACTATTATATTTTTGGTATGTTGTCTTTGATCTAAATGTAGAAAAGTAATCTTATTAGTGGCAACTTCATCGTTTTGGTTCAAATTTCATTTTTTGTTTGAAAATTTAACTTTTTTGTGGATAATTGTTTTTTTTTAAACTTTTTTCAAGTGAAAATTTAACTATTATATTTTGGTATGTTGTCTTTCATCTAAATATAGATAAGTAATCTTATTAGGTGCAACTTCATCTTTTTGGTTCAAATTTCATTTCTTTGGTTGAAAAAATAACTATTTTGTTAAAAATTCGTTTTTTCAAACATTTTTTAAGTGATAATTTAACTATTATATTTTTGGTATGTTGTCTTTTATCTAAATGTAGAAAAGAAATCTTATTAGTTGAAACTTCATCTTTTTTAGTTCAAAATTTATTTCTTTGGTTGATAATTCGTTTCTTTTAACATTTTTTAAAGTGAAAATTTAACTATTATACCAACAAAATTTTTTGCTGATTCAACCAAATCGTATTCTAAGTGTAGAAAAGAAATCTTATGAGTTGAAATTTCATCTTTTTGGTTCAAATTTCATTTATTTCGTTGAAAATTTTAACTATTTTGTTGAAAATTCGTTTTTTTTTTCAAACATTTTTTAAGTGAAAATTTAACTATTATATTTTTGGTATGTTGTCTTTTATCTAAATGTAGAAAAGTGATCTTATTAATTGAAACTTCATCTTTTTTGGTTCAAAATTCATTTCTTTGGTTGAAAATTTAATTTATTGTTGAAAATTCGTTTTTTCAAACATTTTTTAAGTGATAATTTAACTATTATATTTTTGGTATGTTGTCTTTTATCTAAATGTAGAAAAGTAATCTTATTAATTGAAACTTCATCCTTTTTGGTTAAAAATTCATTTCTTTTGTTGAAGATTCGTTTCTTTTAACATTTTTAAAGTGAAAATTTAACTATTATACCAACAAAATTTTTTGCTGATTCAACCAAATCATATTCTAAGTCTATATTCTGATTTAGAAGAAGGGAATGAAAAAAAATTCCTGTTGAAACTCAGAATTATAATTCTTTTCTAAAATTTCCTGTTCCAAATCAGATATCTTTTTAGAAAATTGAGAAATATCTTAAAAATCTGTTGAAATCATAGAAATATTTTGTACTCTTTTTAATTGACCAGAAAAAATTTACAATTGACTGTCCGTCGGGTAGACACCCTGATTATATTTTTAAAATTGCTAATTTGGTCACTATATTTGTTTATATATTATTGTAAAATAATGGAATCAGGTGTTAAATCCAAGTTTTTTTCCATCCGGGAAATTAATAAAGAATGTGAGAGCTAAAAAAAAAAATTTCAAAAACTCTGTTTATTAGATTAACGATAAACTGGTCGACGTTTTGGTAACGGACCACTACTCGCATCGGGCATATTCTTGGTAAAAAAGAATGGTATTTTTGTGTGCCCGGCACAGTCTTTACAGAATCGAACCTAGTTTTAAGGTTTTCACCAGTGGTGGTATGATTTTCTTTGGAGATGAAAAATATTACAGAAAATTCATTTTTATCAAATATTAGAACCACTGAGACACACTACAGCATGCCCGGTAGCGCTGCGGCTAGTTGGCGTGGGGCACCCGCGCTCTTATGACCTTCTACAACTCAACCAATACTTTCCATCCCATTTTCGTTTTGGGATGTTTTTCAAGATTTGTTACATTAACTTTATTACATTAGAGATAAACTGGTCGACGTCTCGGTAGCG
>CAKNYM010040244.1:0-14680 GCA_932195095.1 Andricus curvator
ACCCAGTCTCCATTCATCGCCTGAAATTCGACCTTTACGTTTACCGTAAAGTAAACGATAGTCTATCTGTAACGTCAGTCCCACCAATACTTCTGTTACTGCGTGGGGGGGGGGGGTGGATGTGAGGACAGAGAAAGGAAACCGAGAGTCTCAATTGGTTGGTGATTTATGCTGAGAAGGTTACCAGCCTTCAGTAGCGTTGTATTTGATAGGAGTTAATATGTGCCCAAAGCCGAATCCTGGCCTACCTCTAAAACAGGAGCCAATAAGTCTTTTTTTTTTTTTTTTTTTTTTTTAATAAAAAATATTTTATAAAAAAAAAAAAATTATTTTTTTGTTGTTTTTATTCAACACGTAGCCTCATTTTTCATTTAAAACAATTAAATAAACATTCCACTGGTTTCCTCTATCTAAAAGTCTGGGCTACTTTTTGCTACTCTTTTTAGGCATTGAGGCTACTTTTTGCTACTTTTTTTTTAAGTCACAAAGCATTGCGAAGCCTGATGTTATATGCATTATAGTTATTTTTTTCTAAACCAAATATTTATGAATTTACAACCTTTTCGCACGTCTTTACTTCCTCATGAAGTAAACATCTGTAAGAAACCCTTGAACTAATGAACGTTAGGTTTAGAGAAACAAATCACATTTTAATTCAAAGAAATTAATTATTCTATTTAAAGGAAAATCTAATTAATTTTTTTTTTTGCTTTTATTCGCACAAAGAAGAATATACATATTTCAAAGTAACCTTCTCTTTATCCAAAATTATTTTTTTTATTGTCATATAATTTTCGCTTTATGGTAATAAATGTTTCAGTTAAAGAAATAAAAAATGTGTATATTTAAGAATATTATTTCGTTTAGCCAGATAATTTATTTATTTACACAGAACATTTTTTGTTTCATTTAAGGAAATATTTGATTGAATATTGCAAAATATTTATTTCGTTTTAAAAAATATTTCCGTTAGAATAATAACCTATTTATTTAATTCAAATAAAAAAAATCAACCGAGAAATTTCATTCAATCAAAGAAAATTTTCTTTGGCCGTATAACAATGCATAAATTTCTTTGATTCAAAGAAGTTCTGTTTGAGTCAAAGATACTTTGTTCTTAGTGAATAAAAGCAATATTTGAAGGTAGTAAACCGAGTGTAAGCGAAAATGGACAGCGGCGTAGCCCGGAATTTTTTTCGGGTGGGGTGGGTGGGCTGACCTTAGGGAAGAAGGGCAAAGAAGGGTATAGGAAAAATAAAATGACCTAATATTGGAGTTAACAAACATAATTGTTTAAACAATTGATTATTGTTTTTAATAAATATTCTCTTTGAATAATGATAGAAAGTTGCGGCCTTTTCTGAAATTGTTAACTTTTTGTCAACTTTTCATTTAGAGCGAGGTAATAATAATAAGAATTGAACAAAAATAATTGCGTTGCGTTGCGGTTTTTTCTAAGAATTTTAATTTCTTGTCCACATTTTATTTATTAAGATAATAATTAATGCAAGTTAACAAACATATATGTTCAAACGCTTATTATGGTTCATAACTATCATCTCGTAATTTTTCAGATTCTCTTTAACTTCTTAGTTAGGAACAAATGTGGGCGTCCGCATGAAAAGGGTCCTTATGACCGGCATAGAGTTACATACATCATGCAGAATCATATAGCCGAACAAGTTTCCGGAATTTTAAGCCCAAGACAAACCCTTTAGGTTGAAAAACGAGTTGCCGGGGCATTTTTGAAGCTGGAACTTCAAAAAACGGCTTTTCGAATTGGCGAGAGCCATAAGCGCACATGTTAGCATTTCTATAAGAGAAGATGTTATAAAAATAATGATCAATTCTTTAAGCAATTATGTTTTGCTTCCTCATAGAGGGAGGTTTGTAATGACCTAAATTTTCAAATATACCTTTTTGACATATTTTGATATAATTCGACCCCAGGAGCTCGAAAATAATTTTTTTTTAAATGCGCGCGTGTGTGTATGTGTGTAACTTTTTTCTGTGCATCCTATCTCGAAAAGTACAAGAGCTACGATCATGAAATTTGCATGAAGTGTAGCTGGAATTGATATTCAGGTCTGATAGGATCTTGAGGTAGTTCGACCATCTAGAAGTAGCTTTTTCTTGCGATAAGAAATTTAAAAAGAAAAATTTTATCTTGTTTATAAGAGGAAAACTTTTTTGATATTCAAAATACAACAGTACGATATCTAGCGTGTTTATTCGCGTCTCTGAGACGCATCGATCGACCTATTGTTGAAACTTTTATGACCTAACAGTACCGATTTATGAAGTTTAAAAAAATGGTTTATTCTGTTTATACATATAAGAATTTTTTTTTAATTCAAAATACGACAATATTACATTTAAAGTATTTGTTTGCGTCCTTAAGATGCATCGATTGACCTACTAATGAATCTTTTATAACCAACCAGTACCGAGATATGAAGTTTCAAAAAAATGTTTTATTCTGTTTATATGAAAAAAACTTTTTTGATATTCAAAACACAACAATATTACATAGAAAGTATTTGTTCGCGTCCTTGAGACGCATCGATTGACCTATTGGTGAACCTTTTATGACCGACAAGTAGCGATTTATGAAGTTTAAACAAAATTAATGTATTCTGTTTATATGAGAAGAACTTTGTTCATATTAGGAGTACTACAGTACTGTATTTTAAATATTTGTTTGCGTCTTCGAGACACGTCGAATGACCTATTGACGAACCTTCTACAACCTCTTATGATCTATCAATACCGATTTATAAATTGAAAAAATATGTTGTTTATCTTGTTGATATAAGAGAAAAATTGTAATATTGGGAAATCAACTCTAATGTATATGATTTATTTGTTCGCGTGTTCGAGACGCATCGATTGCCAAAAAGTAAGAACTTTTCATGATCTATCATAACCTACCAATATCGATTTTAAATTTATCAACAAAATTAGTTTCCTTGTTTATAAAAAGCTTTTTTTATATTGGGAATATAACAGTACTGCATTTGATGCAATATTGTTCGCGTCTTCGAGACGCGTGGGTTGATCTTTTGACGAACTTTCGACGACCATTATTGATTAATCAATAGCTACTCAGAAAGTTTAAAAAAAAGTTAAATGGTTTATATTATGAGGTTTTAATTTGAAATATAAAACTACCGTAGGTTAAAGAGTTGTTCGTTGTAACAGAACACATGTATTCACATTTTGGTGGGCCATCTGATTTTATGAGAATAAAATATTCGGAAAGACAGAAACATAACCTTGAAAAATATTGAAAGTATCAATTTTGTTCTTCTGTTAGGGAAAACCTTCCTCTATGAGGAAACAAATTTGTTTGATACCTATGAGGAAGAAAAATGCTCATAAAATGAGCACAAATAAATACACCCATAGTGAATACCTCTATAGTACTTCGCAGCCGTATGTTAACTTGAATTAATTAGTTCCTCACTCTAATTGAGAATTCGATAAAAAATTGGAAAATTTTAGAAAAAACTGCAACTTCCTAGCATTATTCTGAGAGAATATTATTATAAATAATATTAATTTATTTTAAAAATTATTTCTATTGAATTCAATTGATTATTGCCTCGCTCTAACTGAAGAGTTGAAAAAAAGTTGAAAAATTCGGAAAACCCGTGACTTTTTGAATCTATTCTAAGAGAAAATTGCTGAAAATAATAATAAATTGTTCAAAAAATGCATATAAACTTCTAATTATCAGTTTAAAGTGGTATTTTATGTATTATAAACAATTTGTGTTTTAAAAAACCGCAAAACAATTATAATTAGCGCCAGAAACTTGTGAAACCCAATTTTTCACTTATGGGGTTTTCGGGGACCTTATAAAACAGACTTATGGGGGTGATAGTTAAAAAAAATTTATTTGTATTCTACATAGAAGAAGAAATGTTGCGTTTCAACTCGATTCACCTAATATTGACGATTATGAATAAAATTTACAAAACCGTATTTTTTTCCTTATGGGAAATACGTGTTAAACTTCATGGGGTTTGCGAAATCTCGAAATATATTTTTTTTAGGGGGGGGGGGGGTCGAAAAAATTTGAGGGCGATATGCATGCAAATTGATTGGGTGTTTTTGTTTACGAACAGACCTAACCTTAAATCAACTCTGAAGTTCTATGTTTTTGTGAATGTGAAGTGCTGGCTTGAGTTATATCAAAAATCAAAATATTCCATTATTTCTGTGAAAATGGATCTCAATTTACTAAATACCACCGACACTATCTGCTCACATGGCAAATGTAAGAAACCTCTTGGAGACTGTGATTCTGTACAATGCACTGGCTGTCTGGCTCGTTTCCACCCTGAGTGTGCTAGTAAGTTACGTCAGAATGCAGACGGCTCATTCAATAAATGCTGTGGATCCAGCTCATCATCTCTTGCGGAAGAACATCATCAAGTTACCTTAAATACTTCCGAACTTCAGGATATTGTCTGCCGTTCTCTTGACAGTCGCTTAACCCCTGCCTTGGATAAATATAGAGCTGAGATGAAACATGATTTCAATCTCTTGCAGCTGTCAGTGAACAATCTTACGCTCAAAGTTGACAACATGAGCACGAAGGTACAGAATGTTGAGACACGTGTTGAGAGTATTGAGGATCGAGTTGAGACTATTGAGACTACCATTCAATCTTTCGATTCAGGCAATGTTGCAGCATCATCAGTCGTTACAGATACTTGTGTTGACCTGTGCATGAAAGAGCTCTCTCAACGTGAAACACGTAAGAAAAACTTAATTCTTTTTAATTATCCTGAAGTGCTGGAAGTCCAAGGCACTGATCCTTCGAAATCTGATATTTCAAAAATTAAAGAAACGCTCAAGTTAATTAACGCATCTGCTGATCTGAGTAAGATAAATTGTGTTCGGCTAGGGAAAAAATCTCATAAACTTATGAGACCTGTCAAAATCATTTTCCAGTCTCAACAAGATGCAACTCAGATGCTTTGCTCATTTATCGATCAAGGGAAGGGACTGCTTGCTCAAAATCTACTCCCGAACATGAAGCTGTCTTTGGATCGTACTCTCATTCAGCAGCGGCAGTACAAGGATCTACGCAAAAAGCTCGACGAGCGACTATCCAAAGGAGAAAGCAACCTTCGGATAATATACAGAAACGGAACCCCAACGATAGTCTCCAACCCGGTAAAACCTACAAGCTAATTGTCTAATACCAAAACTCTAGAGGTATAAATACAAAGTTCAATTACTTAATCAAATCTATGGATATTTTTAAATATGACATCTTTATTCTAACGGAAACTTGGCTCAAACCTGATGTCTTATCATCTGAATTTTTTAACACCAATTTGTATCATATCTTTAGGGATGATCGTATAGATAGATTAGGTGGCGGTGCTCTTATAGCTATCAATGTAAGATATCCATATTTGATTTTTGATGTCTCCTCTATATCTAGAACAGTCCCTTCAGTCAAAATTGTTGGACTAAAAGTGCGTATAAATAATATAACACTAGCATTTATAGTTTTATATATACCTCCAGGGCTAACTTTAGACATGTTCGAAGATCTTTTAAATTCACTAATGGCTCTTCAGGATATTTGGGGACAAAAACTAATTATCCTTGGCGACTTTAATGTTCCTCACTTCAAAAATTTCTGCGAACTAAACACTTTTGATTATAAATCTGTTCTGATTAACACATTTATGCAAGCATTGGAACTAAAGCAATTAAACTCTATTGCGAATTACAATGATAAATATTTGGATCTAGTATTCTCTAATGTTGATACTTTAATAAGTAGATGTCTCCTCCCCATTTTTCGTGAAGATGCACATCATCCTACTCTGGACTTGTGGCTAGATCTGAAATCTAGCAATATTCGAACAAGCATAGTTGATAACAGTCTATCGTCGCGCTATAACTGGAAAAGGTGCAATTGGAATGAACTGTTTGTCTTACTTTACGATACTGATTGGTCCATCCTGGAAAATATTAATAATATTAATGATGCCTGCAACCTATTCTACGATAGATTGTACTCTGCAATAGACAAATCAACTCCTAAATTTGTAGGTAATATTCAAGATAGACAATATCCGCCTTGGTTCACGAAAGATATTATTAGTGATATTCGTCTAAAAGATAAGTATAGGTCTAAGTACTCTAATAACCGCAATAACTATTATCTAATCCAGTTTGAATCACTTCGAAAAAGCTTTAAAAAACGCATAGAAATTGCACATAACAATTATAACGACTCTATTGAGCAAAGTATAAATATCTTTCCAACGACTTTTTGGAGATATGTGAATAACTTGCGGCGTCAATCCAGAATTCCAGGCATTATGCGATATTCAGGAATTGAGTATATCGCACCCACTGATATTGTGAATTTATTTGCATATTACTTTGACAGCGTCTACGAATTGCCCTCAAATGTACTCTCCGTAACTCTCTCTGTTAAAACTCAGCATTTACTTGGGGATGTGTTGAGAATTGAAGGAAATGATGTTATTAAAGCTGTTATGAAACTTCCACATAAACATAGTGCGGGCACCGACCTCATACCAGCATTCTTAATTAAGGACCTATCAGCGACATTGATTGCACCTTTAACAGTCTTGTTCAACTCAGCCCTGCGTCGTGGAACGTTCCCTGATGTTTGGAAGCAAACAAGGGTTTATCCCGTTTTCAAAAAAGGGGATAAATCTCAGGTTGAGAATTATCGCCCGGTCTCAATCATAAATAATTTTTCGAAGGTCTTTGAGTGGTGTCTATATTAGATGATTTTTATATCTATCGTTTCATCAATGTCAACGTATCAGCACGGCTTCATTCCTAGGAGATCAACTACTACAAATTTACTAGCATTTACACAACACATTCATAATCTACTAAACGAATATAGCCAGGTGGACGTTATCTACACAGACCTTTCGAAGGCCCTTAAAAAGGTTGATCATCGTATTCTCATGGAGAAATTAGCCAATCTTGATCTACCGCATAAACCCTTACATCTTCTTCAATCCTACTTATCAAATAGACCAAACGTAGTGCAATATGGTGGTCACTCCTCTCGTCCGTTTTCTCCCTCCTCTGGAGTTCCTCAAGATTTCAAATTAGGTCCTCTTCTTTTTATAATTTATATGAATGATCTTTCGCCTAACTTAATCTGTTACCATCTGTTTTATTTGGCGATGTCAAGATTTACATACCCATATCAAGCATAGAATCTTGCGATGTGTTGCAAGAAAACATAAACCATTTCAATCTTTGGTGTCATGAGAACAATTTCACCTTAAACGTAACAAAATGTAAGATTATGACATTTACTAAAAAGAGGTCTATTTTGGAATATCAGTACACGATTGAGAGTGTTAACCTCGAGAGAGTTTTTGTGATTGAGGACTTGGGCGTGACCATTACCTCGAGTTTAAATTTCGATACACACGTTGACAGGATTGTTCTCGGTGCAAGCAGGACTCTAGTCTTTCTGATAAGATCATGCAAGAACTTTAAAACTACTGGACCTCTCAAGACACTATTTCAATCCCTGGTTATGTCTAAGTTGGAATATGCTTCTGTCATTTGGGCTCCTCACACCAAAAAGTACTCTGATGCCATTGAAAGATGCCATAAAAAATTTCTGAAATTCTTAGCTTGGAAGGAAGATGGAACATTTCCTCCTATGGGATCAGACTATAGATTGCTTAGATCTAGATTTGGTGTGTGGTCCTTGGAGGACAGGCGTATTTTTTCAACCATTGTATGCCTTTTCAAAATTGTACGCGGTTTAATTGACTGTCATTCTATCTTGCAGATGCTTCCACTTAATGCTCCGCAGTATGCCACTCGTCAGACTGAGCCTTTTTACATTCCTTCAGCTCTCAACCGTCGTTCTCCCTTGTATCGTACGTGCACCTATGTAAATGAACTATATGTATATCCAGGCGCTGATCCCAACATTGATCTATTTTTTATGTCTATTGGCGAGTTCATTACAGCAACCTCTCAATTTTTTAACCATCGTCAATAATATTAATACAATCTTGGAACGATGTAACTTTTCTCACACTACTTAGCAATGTATATATGTTTATATGTACATTTTGTAGCCCTATTATTGGTCATTCGACTGTTGGGCTTATATTTCCTAAATAAATAAAATAAATAAATAAATTCGTGAAAAAAAATTTCCAATGCATTCTGAGATCACTTTAGTCTACAATGAGGGCTTTATGATCCGCTCATGAATTTCTACCTTTCAGGCCTTTAGTTTACTTAATTTTAAATGTGGAAATCTACAGTTTACTGCCTTCATTTTCGCACTTAACATGAAGAATAGGCGCACCAGTTTATTATGGTGTCTATACTCTATATAATCCCTCTTTATCAATAGCATTTATGGCAAATAACAGAGCTGTCACAACATAGACACGAACTGTTGTAAATAGAATCAAGTTTTCCAGTCTATAAAAGACATGTGATTACGAAATTTCGGGAGCCTTGAGCCCCCTCAGCCCCCCCCCCCCCCCTCGCTATGCCACTGAAAATGGACAACTGAGTGATTGGTTTGATATTGAGTAGGGTGTTAGGAAAGAATGCGTTATGTCCTTTAGGTTATTCAGTATATATGATACAGGCAAAGTATATAATCCGGCAATATATATAATCCCTAGGCATTATATATAATTCCCAACAAAGTCCAGGCAAAGTATGTAATACTCTCTATTAAACAGATTGCCTAGTCATTATATATAATGCCCAGAAAAAACCAGGCAACGTCTGTAATAAATATTTTCCATTTGAGATATTTCTCCTTTTTTTGAAACTTGCATTGCTTTAGTGATTTTGAATATATTAGGGTGTATTTTTTTTAATTAGTCATAATAAGACACAGTTTAAAAAATATATATATTTTATGAAAAAAAAATCTAATCAATTTATGGATTTTTGAGAACAAAAATGTTTTAAATTAATTTTTGGAAAAAAAAACACTTTTTTATTTTCCTAGATTGTGAGGTAATAATTAATGCAAATGTGGAAAGTGAACAAAAAGTAATTAGTTATTAGCGGCAAAAACTCGCAAAACCAAATTCTGAATAAAATTTACCAGAATGTCTTATTTTCTTATGAGAAATCCGTGATAAACTTCATGATTTGATATGAAATTGCTCATTTCACAAAATGCCCAGGCATTATAAGTAATGTCAGACCTAACTCAGGTAATGAATATATAAGTACACCAGACTCTCTTTAGAGGAACGCGCGATCGCACGCGTTTTATGAATTCCTAGAATTGCTGGTTCCCGCAGTTTCTCAGGGGGCAGGGCGAGAGACGATTGCGACTCCGCCTCTGAAGGGACGCAGTGCAACTACTACTCAGTCAAGTAGAATGCGCAATATTATGGAAACGCTTCAGGCGGCCCTGACTGTTTAGGTTTCGATGTACGCGCTTTATGAACAAGGCTATTTGCAGGCAACCCCCGAGATTGTTCCTCTAAAGAGAGTCTTGTATTTATATGTATATATATTATTCCAATGACACATTAGTTAAATTTTAATTTCCAATTTAATCAAAATTAGTTTCAAACTGGTTTGTCATTAAACTCGAAGCTGTCATGCAAAGCCAACGGCCAAACAGGACATTTCCAAACGTTCTCCGTCCACTTTGTCGAGACCTACAGGTATTAATTTGGACCACTCTATTCTTGCACTGATTCCAGACCTTTTTTTATAAATCTGAAAATCTGTAAAAAATGGCACTTCAGAAAATTAAAAAAATATCAACTTTTTTGTTAAATAAAAAATGGTTAAAATAATATTTAAAAAATCGCGTGTCACGAATCTTTTTGATATATAATAAGCTTTTATTTAAAAAGAAAACATCAAAATCGGATGAAAATTGTAAATTAAAAATTGGATGATACTATTCAAGAGTTTTCAATGGTACAAGGTTTTTTTTACATGTTCCTGCAAAACAAAGTATCAAACCAATAAGTGTTATGCGTAAAAATCAAAGTTCAGTGCCAATCAAAATGTCATTGGAGTATTCCATGTTTTTATAAATAGCGAGTAAACGTGTGTTGAATTATATATGTGTTCGTAAATTTATCATGCTCTTCTTTAACTGCATCCTTATATTCAAAATCAAGATTATATACTTTACCTATCTCGTGCCGGGCATTATATACAATGCCGAAGGCTTATATAAATTGCCTAGGCAATGTATATATAAAGTATTCGATTACATACTTTGCCTGAAATGGCCAGGCATTGTATATACTGCCTAGGGATTATATATAATACCTGGATTATATACTTTGCCTGTAACATATACACATATGTTAGGCTCAAAGACCGAAAACGGCCAAAGACCGAAAAAAAAACAGTCACAATGCCTTCTGGCCGTTGCAGAAATGCCAGAACGCGTTGTGGCTGTCTTAAAAACGGCCAAAGACCGAAATAAATGACCAGAATGCGTTTTGGTCGTTTTCAAAACGACCAGAACGAATTCTGTCATTCTTGAAAATGCCAGAACGCGTTCTGATTGGTATTTTTCAAAAGGGCTGACTCGAATTTGTCCTTTAGAGTAATCGAACTATATACGACGCACAGTGGGAAAAAATACTTCTTTCGGTAAAAACTCCGCTGACTTCTCAAATCTCAATGGATGGAATTACTTTTTTTTAAATACTTAGGAAGGATGGTACTTTGATGGAGTATAAAGAGCATTATGATGGAATAAATGAATAAAGTCTCTATTTATTGGGTAAAAGTAATAATTATATTTTCAGAACGCCATTATAAAAATGGCGTGTTTTCATGCCTCCATAGACAAACGCAAAAGTACGCGTTTTGAGCGGTGTCTGGCGGTGCGTTGGATTAGTTACAAAATAGGGTTCAGTAAGCACGGCGTGACGTAGAGTTCAAAAAAGAGCTTTGTTTGAGCGTGCTCTGTGTATTTTCGTAACGCTAGAGAGAGACTGTGGTTGACAAAGATAGAAAGAGAAATCATAGCGGATTGGTGAGTCGATGTTTCTAACGAAGAGTATAGCGTGTTCCTATCGCCTCGCACATTATACTTTGTTGTCTCATTCACGCTCGTTAGAACAAAAGTGCAGTAGAGCTCATGCGTACCTTCACCGACTCAAAACGTGATTTTCCATTTTTCGATGGAGACAATGAAATCACGCCATTTATGATTTTGTTCTGAAAAGTATCGTTCGTGACTTCTGTGGACTGACGGCTTTTCTTTTTGAAACGAGCGCAATGTTTTTGTAACGAGTCGCAGGGAAGGGCGCTGTAGGCGCCCGAACCGAAGACGAGTTACAAAAACATGGCGCTCGTTTCAAAAAGGCCGTCAGTCCACACTAGTCACGAAATGTACTATTATTGTTACATGAACTATTTGAATAGCATTTTAAATTACACTCAACGAAGTTGGACCGAAATTTACACTTTTCATCAATACAACCTCCTGCAGTTGCAAAATATAAAAGGAACGCGTTCTGACCTTTTTGAAACGCCCTAAACCCGTTCTGATTGGTAGTTTTCAAAAGGGCGGACTCGAAACTGCCCTTTAGAGTCATCGAACGATATAACTCAGAATTACTGTCATTCTGTACAGAACCGATACGTATTTGTAAGGGAATACTGATCAGTTCAAATCATGCAGACAAAGTTGGCAGTACAAGTGTAATAAAGTTAAAGTTTACGGATTTCAAATGAAGAAAAAGCGCAGTTTTGAAGAGAAATTGGATCACTACATTGTCTAGCAAGCAATATAGACGTTTAAAAAGGTTTGCTATTGCAAAAATTGGTGACACTGAAAAACTGATAGAACACAGTAGAAATACTGATAGTGATAAAACGTTTCGGTATTTTTGCAAGACTAGTCATCTTTTTGATACGTTGGAAACAGCTCACACTGATGTCAGGCATAAGCATACTAGAGGTGATCACATATAAATTTATTAATAACGGACAATTACGGACAATTCCGTAATATTGGTCAGTGCCTTTTTTGTTCATAAACCGTTATTCTAATGTCTAATTACGATTAGTTAAGACTAGCTGCTGCTAGTAATTTTTTTTCAAATTAACGATTGTTAATGACTTCAACAATATTTATGAACAAATTCACATGTTCACTATGATTCAACGAATAGGCCCAAATTTGTTGCAGAACCAACTAAAAATGTATTGCCAATGACTCTTTCCTATTATAATTTGCCAGATGACAAGAAGAGTTAATTATTAACCAATTTTTATAAACAAACGTACATTTTCGATACTGGAAAACTAATTTTTCAAGTAAATATCGTTCAAATAATCAACCGTTCTTGTTTATCCAGTGAATACGATTATTTGCGAGGAATACTTGCAATGAAATTTTTTTTTTAGATTTCACTTTTGCCATCACGGAATCTTATTTTTAAAAAAATAATTGTTTGTCAATGTAGAATATTTTGAAATACCAACAAGAACAAATATTTTTTGCAATTTATTTGAATTGATTTGGAATTCAAACTCAATTCTTATATGGGGGGAGGGTCACTTTATATTGTTACGCTAACGTTACAAAGGGGAAGGGAGGGTACAAAACTCGTCTAAAAAAAGCGTTGCGTAAAATATGGACGACCCCTGGTGTATAATTCCACACACAATTTTTATAGAAAACTGGTTGTTTTAGTAATGAAAGCCGAATTCAAACGTAGTGTTTCTAGGTGGATAGTTTCTTTTACTAAATAACTACTACAATTGTGGTCTCACCACACCCACGATGTGCCAACAGCACGCAGTATTCTCGAATGGTCACCCATCCAAGTACTAACCGCGCCCAACGCTGCTTAACTTCAGTGATCTGACGAAAAAAGTAAAACCGCTGATGAGCTAACCTACCAATTATTGGACATTTTTTGTATCTTCGGAGCTCCAAATATACTGCGAAGTGACATTCGCAAAGCCAAGGATCAGTTGAAAGATCGAACCAGGACAGTCGAGATATGCTCATTTCATGGATGGCTGACAATCAGACAAAAAAATGGGCAGAAGGCTTAAAATTCATCCAGAGTATATTCTATTAATTCAGAAAAAGAGCTTGCGGAGATTCTCAACATCGAGAGCAGCCAGCATACTGAAAATTATGGTGCGTATAACTTACAGTCGCTAAAAAATATACTAGCAAATTTTTAGTATTCACTCAGAAATTTTCTCTTGTGCCAAAAGAATGTTTCTTAGAACAAATGGTGTTTCCTCTCACATAAATTGACAAATAAGAGGATTTTAAATTATCTAAAATAGAATCCTCTTGCAGCAAGCTTTTGTGATACACTCAATGGGTAATAAAATTATTCTTGATAAAATAGATTTCTTTTTGATCTTAATTTTAAAATTGTTTAAATAGAGACACTAAACTCATGATTCGTTCCAATCTGCAGGATTTTTTTATGAATATTTTCTGAATTATTTTAATTGAGTCTAAATATTCTTAACTCGATTTCTTGGAAGAAATCTTTTTATTCAAAATTTTGGTAAGAAGAATGCATTAAATATTAGCAATTTTATAACTACATAAAAAATTTTGAATTGTTCCTTTTTCCTATTTGAAAAAGGTAATAATCTAAATAGGTTAGTTCAGAATCACCCAAAAAACTTACTTCTGGGCACTATGATCTATTTTTCTTCGTTAATATTCATAATTGACATATTTCCTCATTTTTTAAAAATAAAAAATGTTTACTTTATACGTGATATATGTTAGAATATTTTTCGAAAAAATGTCATTCCTTTACTTATTGAAAAATAAGGTTGCTAATGGGTTGTACATATTTTTCCAATTTAAAAATCACCCAGATACTTATCAAAAATAAGTTGTGATACCCTCGTTGCCTATAACCAAAGGATTTCTGAGGAAGATGCCATATATAAAATATGTGCATAATTGTCTTATATGCCAATGAGTACTTTTGTAATAATGTTATGCTGAATTTCTATTAAAATTTGTTTACTTATGTCTTTTTATTTTCAGATCACTTTTTATATCTTGTTCTTTGTATTCATTTCTGAATAACTGATCATGAGTTTTACGATATCTTATAGTTTGGGTTTTCCTTAGATCTGTAAAATTTTTTTGTAACATGTGTGTTTTATGATGTTTTGGGTTAGTTCGAGAGGTTCGTTGAAAATTGTTTCACTTGTCCTGGCAAAGGAAAAGCTATAAAAAAGGGTCTCTTCCCTCTCTCTCTAAAAATTGGGCTGAAGCGATATAAAAAATGTAGCAATTCCTTGAGAGTTTTCGTGTTAGAAGGGAAGGTTGGTTGGCCTCTTGACTTTGAATACTCCACCACGTATTTTTTGATAGTGATAGTTTCATTTTAAAAAAATCTTTTTTTTTTTAATATATATTAAAATAAAATTTCCTCAATTTTTCGAGACTGTGTTTGTGACTTTCAACAGTATTTCAATTAGTGTCGTGATGTACTGTGTGAAAAAGATTGGATCATAATACATATATACATCATACAAAGGAAGTTAATGACTCCCATTTTTTAATTCTAAATAATTCCTTGAATAGATCGCATTTTTAATACTTTTTTATTCTTATTATAAAGAATAATTTTTATATCATTGTCATTTTTTCACTAATGAATGCAAAATTAGATAAAGT
>CAKNYM010040245.1:5078-18017 GCA_932195095.1 Andricus curvator
TCTCTGTCTCTGTCTCTGTCTCTGTCTCTGTCTCTGTCTCTTTCTCTTTCTCTTCTTCATTATGGACTGTTTTTGTCAATTCTGTTTTTATAAATCCGAATTAAATTTTTTCCAAATTTACCATACTGTTTCCTAAAGTAATCATTATAATTCTTGACCGAAATTGGTGTTCTAAAGTGAACCTAAAATGAAAATTATATTTCTTTACGAAAATGCTCACTTGTATCTCAGAATTATAAATATCTTAGAAAATTCCCTGTCTTGAAGCAAAAATTCTAATTCTTGCAGAAATTTCCTGTCCCAAAGTACGAACTTATTACGAAATTTTTCTGTTGAAAAGTTAAAATTATAATTCCTCACAAGTATTTTCTCTGTCCTAATTTTCAAAATTATATTTCTCCACTGAAAAGGAGGAGAAAGAGACGAAGAATTATAGAAGCAGGAGAATAAAAATGGAGGAGGTGAAGGAGTAGGATAAAAATTAAAGAAGGCGAATTAAGGAAAGAGAAGAAGAACAAGAATTAAGCAAGGGGAAGGAGGATTAAAGAAGGACGAGTTGAATTATCGGAGGAAAGTGAGAAGAAGAAGAATTCAAAAAGAGAAGAAAGAAAAAAAGAATCAGAGAAGAAGGAGGAGAATAAAGAAGGTTGGAGGAGCAGGAGAAGAAGAATTGAAGAAAGTAAGGGAGAAGGAAAAGGGGAATTAAGGAAGGGGGAGGAAAAGGAGAATTTAAAAAGGAGAAGAAGGAAAACTAAAGAAGGAGAAGAAGGAGAAAAAGAATTGAGGATGAAGGAGGAGAAATTAAGGAGGAGAATTAAGGAAGGAAAAGAAGAAGGAGAAAAAGAATTGAAGAAGAAAAAGAGTTAAGGAAGGAGGAGGAGAAGAAGAAGGCATAGGAGAAGGAGAATTGAAAAATGAGAAGAAGGCAAATGAAGGAAGGAAAAGAAGTAGGAGAAAAAGAATTAAAGAGGAAGGAAGAGAAATAAGGAAGGAGGCGGAGAAAAATAAGTACGGAAGGGGACAAAGAAGGAGAAGGAGAATTGAAAAAGGAGAAGTAGAAGCAGAATTATATAAAGAAAGGGAGAAGAAAAAGGATAATTCAGGAATAAGAAGAAGATAAAGAATTGAGAAAGGAGAAGGAGAAGGAGGAAAAGAAGGACAATTAAGGAAGGAGGAGGAGCAGGAGAAGGAGAATTAGAGAAAGTAGAGAGGAGAAGAAGAAGAATTAAGGAAGGAAAAGAAAAAGAAGAAATAAAAAGGAGAAGGAGAATTCAAGAACGAGAAGAAGAAGGAGAAAGAGAAAGAGAGTTAAAGATGAAGGAGGAGAATTAAGGAAGGACGAGGAGGAGAAGGAGAATTGAGGAAGAAGAAGAAAAATTCAAAAAGAAGGAAGAGAATCAAAGAAGGAGAAGAAGTAGGAGAAAAATAATTGAAGCGGTTGGAGGGGAATTAAGAAAGGAGGAGGAGAAGAAGAATTAAAGAAGCTGAAGGAGAAGAACGAGAATTCAGGAAGAAGGAGGAGAATAATTAAAAAAGGTGAAGAAGGTGAAGAAGGTGAATTAAGAAAAGAGAAGAAGGAGAAAAATAATTGAAGAAGGAGGAGAATTAGGGAAGGAGGAGGAGCAGGACAAGCGGAATGAGAATTAAAGAAAGTAAGGGAGAAGAAGAATAATTAAGGAAAAACGAGAAGGAGAAGAAGAATTGCAGAAAGGAGAATGAAGAAAGAAGAAGAAGACGGAGAAACAGAATTAAAGAAGAAGAATTGAGAAAGGTGGTGGAGAAGGAGAATTAAAGAAAAAAAGGGAGAAGAAGGAGGAGAATTCAGGAAGAAGAAGAAGAGTAATAGAAAAAGGGAAAGAAGGAGAATCAGGGAAGAAGAAGAAGAGGGATTAAAGAAGAAAAAAGAGAACTAAGGAAGGAGAAGAAAAAGGAGAAAAAGAATTAAAGAAGAAGAAGGAGAAGCAGGAGAAGGAGAATTAAAGAAAGAAAGGGAGAAGAAGGAGAATTAAGGAAGGAGAAGAAGAAGAATGAAAAGAGGAGAAGAAGGCAAATGAAGGAAGGAAAAGAAGTAGGAGAAAGAGAATTAAAGAGGAAGGAGGAGAATTAATAAAAGAGGAGAAGAACAATAATGACGGAAGAAGACGAAGAAGGAGAAGGAGAATTGAAGAAGAAAGAAAAGAGGAGAAGAAGGCAAATGAAGAAGGGAAAATAAGTAGGAGAAAAAGAATTAAAGAGGAAGGAGGATAATTAATAAAAGAGGAGCAGAACAATAATGACCAAATGAGACGAAGATAATAATTGAAGAAAGAAAAGGAGAATTAAAGAAGGAGAATTATAGAAAGGAAGGAAGAAGAAGAAAGAGAATTCAGAAAGAAGAAGGAGAAAAAGAATTAAAAAAGGAGAAGAAGGAGAATCAAGGAAGGAGAAGGAGAAAAGGGATTAGAAGAAGGAGAAAGGAATAGAGATTTAAGGAAGAAGGAGCAGCAGAATAAGGAGGATTAAAGAAAGTAAGGGGAAAGAAGAAGGAGAATTAGGGAAGGAGGGGGAGAAGGGAAAGGAGAAGGTGAATTGAAGAAAGAAAGGTAGAAGCAGAAGGAGAATTCAGGAAGAAGAAGAAGAGTAATAGAAAAAGGCGAAGAAGGAGAATTAGGGAAGGAGAAGATGAAGGAAAAGAAGGATTAAAGAAGAAAGAGGACAATTAAGCAAGAAGAAGAAAAAGGAGAAAAAGAATTAAAGTAGAAAGAGGAGAATTAATGAAGAAGGAGGAGCAGGAGAAGGAGAATTAAAGAAAGAAAGGGAGAAGGAGGAGAATCAAGGAAGAAGGAGGAGAAGAAGAATCAAAAAAGGAGAAGGAGAAAAATAATTAAAGAATAAGGAGGAGGAGAATTAAAGAAGCAGAAGGAGAAGAAGGATTAAAAAAGGAGAAGAAGGATTAAAATAGAAAGAGGAGAATTAAGGAAGGAGAAGAAGGAGAAAAACAATTGAAGAAGAACGAGGAGAATTAAGGAAGGAGGAGCAGGAGAAGGGGAATTAAAGAAAGGGAGGAAGAAGAAGAAGGAGAATTAAGGAAGAAGGAGGAGAAGAAGAAGAATCAAAAAAGGAAGAGGAGAACAATAATTAAAGAATGAGGTGGGGCAGAATTAAAGAAGGAGAAGCAGAAGAAGAATTAAAAAGGAGGAGAAGGACAAGAAGGATTGAAGAAGAAAGAGGAGAATGAAGGAAGGAGGAGGAGGAGCAGGAGAAGGAGAATTAAAGAAAGAAAGGGAGAAGAAGAAGGACAATTAAGGAAGAAGGAGAAGAAGAAGAACAAGAATCAAAAAAGCAGAAGAAGGAGAAAAATAATTAAAGAGTATATTATTATCTAGTTTGCTCTTCTTGGCCTCCGCGTTGCAAAATAAGATCTCATTTTGCTGAGGATGATATCAATATAGCTTTACCACTGAAAAAACGAAGCCATTGCAAAAAAAACATTCTGCCTTCTATATCATGTATGTATACCATTAAGCCATTTCCCTTTCAGGGTAGGCGTGACACTACCCGATTCGGGTAGTGTTTCTAGGTGGATAGTTTTTTGTAGTTATAAATAACTTCAAGTTTGGGCTCACCACACCCATAATATGCCAACAGCACACAGTATTCTCGAATGGTCACCCATCCAAGTACTAACCGCGCCCAACGCTGCTTAACTTAATAAAATATTTTTTAATCCAAAGTTTAAGCTCTTCTTTAATATTATTTTTTATAATTAATTTAATAAATAAATTTATTAATATAATATTTTTGTTGGTAATATTTTCTTTATTAATAAAATTAAAAAAAAATTTAATAAATTACATTATTAATAAAATTAATTCACTTTTTTTGGTAACGTTTTCCATTTTTATAAACTTTTTGAAATTAATATATATAAATAGCCCTAAATAAATTATTACCCAATTGAAAAAATTCTCGAGGAAAGTCAAAATCCTCGTGGATTTCCACGTGTTATTAATTTTTGTTAACGTGTCTTATCTAACCTATGGCCTTGGACGAATTTCAATTACGTAAAAGTCTCGCCTGAAAAATCTTTGTCAATGAGAGATTTTAATCTATGTACTCTTATACATCATTAAGTCTTCTGAGTTAAATTTTTGTTCATAATTGTTACACCTTGATTATTTAACTAAAAATATCAGAAACATCAGAAACGGTACCCAAAAGCTGTTCTTTTTTTTCTAAAATTTAAACTCGTTATTTAAAAAATCTATTTTAAAGAGATTAATAAATTTGCTCCTGATTTTAAACTAAAAATGAAGTTAATTTATCTTCTTTTTTTTTTTTTGAAAATTCAACAATTTGGTGGATGTCTTTTGTCGGAAATTTAACTATTACGTTGAAAATTCATTTTTTTGTAAACTAATTTTCGTAAGTAAAAATTTAACTTTGGCATTTTTAATTAAAACTTCATCGTTTTCAGAAATTTTCATTAAATTATTTACAATGATTGAGAAAATAAAAACAACAAAAAATAAATAAACGCTAGTGTGCGTGATCAGATTCAAAAAATTTTATTTAACCATCCTAACGAATACACATTAGGGTGGTCCAAATTTTTTTTGAAAAAACAATAATAAATTGTTTCAAAAAATTAGGTGAACATCTAAACAGCAGTATTAAGTAGTATATTATGTATCACAAATAATTGGCATTTAAAAAAGGCAAAAAAAATGATGATTAGCGCCAAAAACTCGCCAAACCCATTTTTTCGCTTATGGGTTTTTTTTGGGACCCGATAGAACAAACTTATGGGGGTGATATTAAAAAGTAATATGTGATTCGTATTCTGTGGCTAATTGTGAATTTTTGGACCATCCTAATACACATACATGTATATAGTTTATTTATATTTATGGTGCTGTTGCTTCTTTGAAATTATGTTTCTCACGATTTTAAGTAATTGAGGACACTCAAAATTATTCAAAAAATGGTCTTAAACAAATTTGTAAATATTTTTTAGATGCAAAATTTTGCTTTCTAACTTTTTTTACTTATCTCGTGTAGTAAAATTTCGTAAATTACTTCGAAGCATCGAAAAAATATTGTACTGTAAATTACTTTCGTTTTTAATTAAATATTTTGAAAAAAATACTGCTAAAGAAGGTTTTACAAAAATATTTTTTCAGTTTTGGAAATGAACTTGATACTTTATTAATATTCTTCACGATAAAGGAATTTAAATAATGTATCACCGTTGACGAGTTTTAATGACGTAAAAGTTTCCTCTGAAAAACATTTGTCAAATTGAGATATAAATCTATGCCAGCAGTATAATTTCATAAGAAACTGTTCGTTTTTAGGTTATTTTTCTTTGTTTCATAAATCATTTGGAAGAATCATCAGAAATATTGTGAAATGAATAAATAACGTGAGGCTGATTAAAAGTTTGTGATGTCACCATGACGCACAAATATTCTTTTTACGATTTGTGCTCAAGAAGGGGAAAACTCAAATATCAGAATAGTATATTATATGCAAAAAATATCAATATATTCATTAGTAAAGCTGTTCTACCAATTCTGCGTTAATATTTTTTCCTACATTTTGAAAAAATGAGGATCCTTTATACTTGGATCTTCACCCTGATCATTAATTTTAATTCTTTTGGTAAGTATTGAAAAATTTTATCCTAAAACTAACTATCCAGTGAGGATTTTCCAACGCATTTGTAGTATTATTAAATTAAAGTAAATAAATAAAATGAAAATAGTTCCAAAGACTAAAATTTAGTTTACTTAAATACTACACACAGCTCTCGGAAATGAATTTGAAACGCGATAATTCGGTCAGAAAGAAAGCTAGACTTTTTTAAAAAAAGATTTGAAAGCTTATGAAATTACACTTTAACTCGTGACATGACTTAGGAAAGTTCTAAAAAAATCTGAAATCTACAAATGCCTTCTTAAGAATCGTATCTTTCATTAAGGCTAATAAAAATTATAAAATCTTAACAAGTTCCTGAGATATGACTAAAATTGTTCAAGCATGTCTCTATTTTTACCACATAATCTAAAGGCAATGAGATAATTTTAAATTAAGATGTGTACATAATCGCTATTACAAAAAAAGTACAAAAAAAGCTTCTATGTTTAGGCTTTAAAGAAATGGTAGAATATTAAATAATGAATAATCGTTACGAAACACCAAAAAACCGTACGTTTGAAGTTTTTTTAAAAATATATAGCAATCGACCGGACACCATATATGTCATTTGAAATTATTTCATTACCATGTTCTCAATATTTTGTCATCCTAGGTCGAAAACGAACAATTTCTGGACTGCAAATTAAAGCACTCAAAAGTGAAATGTAATTTTGGTTGTAATTTATTGTATTTATTTGTAGAACCTTGTAAAAAATGTGGGTATTTGTCAACAAAAAAGTTTTATTTTCAATCTCATAAACAATTATGATCTTAATTGACATTTTTTTATTATAATATTGTTTCCATTCAAATGTCTTGCAATATAACTTTAAAAAACGTAAAATTATGGATAATCGTAGAAAACATTCTTTCAACAAATAATTTGGTTATAAAAAACTTATTTTTTTATTATATAATATTGGAACATCTTCAACTAATGTGACTCTATGAAACTTAGGCGATTTCAACAATTTTCCTGTTATTGATGAGTACCAGGAACGTCAAAAAAATAAAAATAAAAAATTTGAAGCCTAATTTGAAAATCAAGTTCAACGACTCTCTTAGAAATCTTATCAGCTTTTTTTCAAATTTTGTTTGTCCCAATCGGTCAATATTTGTGGGCTGTACGTTATTTTGATCTATGTTACCTATTTTGTCTAATTTTGCTTCTTCATAGAGGAAGCTTTGCAATGGTCACATTTTCTAAAAATTTTAATTATTTTAATTAAACCTTCCTCAATTTTAAAATGTCTAATACAATTTTCTAAGCAATTTTGTGTGTGTGTGTGTGTCACTTTTTTGTGAACACGATAACTTAAAAACGGTTGCAGATAAATTGATGAAATTTAGAGGGATTAATTTCCCCACTAATATCTTGAAACTGACTGAAGGATTTCTGAAAATATTCATTGCATTTTTTTCAGCACTCAATAATATTTTAAAAATCGGTTTTTTATAGATAGATAAACGTTTATTTTTCAGCCTGCTGGCCTTAAAAAATTGACTTGCTTACACTTCCATTTTTTACAGAATTTTATTAAAACTAACCCTTAGAACTAACATCCTTCCACACCTTATCTCTAACGCCACTCGCTCTTATCGCATTGCCTTCCTCGCTTCGCCTCGCCTCGCATGCATGTCCCTACTTTCTTGTTTTGCCTCGCATTACCAAACTCTGCATCAATACCTCCATGCGTATCCCACTCCTGTCCACCTCTACGCACTCCTCCAATAAGTGCTCCACTCTTGCCTCCCCCTTCCCACATAGTTCACACATCCTCTTTTCCCTAGCGAGCCAGAACCTATTAAAACCCTCCATGCACCCACATCTCATCCTCGCTATAAGCTCCTGACTTCCTTTCTCTCCTTTCTCACACAAATATTGCGCTCTCGCCCTTGGCATAATCCATACATAGGTCCCATTAAACCTTGCCTCTCTTTTTCTCTCTTCCCCTGCTGTCTTCTCTCTCTCCATGCTGTTTTTCTTAACCAACTCATATACCTTTCTTCCTTCCTCATGCATCCTTCTCACTTCATTCATCTGCAGTACATTCCTTCTAAAATACCTTTCTCTTTCAACCTCCATATTCTCACCCCCTCTCCTGTTATCCTTCTCCCACCAACATTCCCTAACCAGCTTACTTCCCCCCTCTTCCAAAAATTTCTCCTCATATTTACACGCCCGACTCCCCGCTAGAATCCCTACACTCGTTCTCCCCGTTTCCCTTCCTTCCACCCCCACACCTCTACTCCATACAATAGCACAATCATCATTAGTCAGTCAAACAATTTCATTCTCCTTCCAAAATCATCTGCGCATAACTTCTTTCCCAACCCCCACACCTGCCTCATCACCACATTTGCCCTCCTCACTCTCTCTTTTATGTGACCATCAACTCCGCCATTCCTCCGAAACAAGAAGCCCAGGTACACAAGCTCTTTCACCTCCTGCACCGCCTTTCCCTTCCACTTCCACTCCCCTTCCTTATCCCTTTCACCTCCTTTTCTGAAAACCATAACCTTGGACTTTTCCGCATTCAGTTCTAACCTGTTCTTATCTGCATACACTAGCGAACAAATTCTAACTCCTCCTATCCTGACTCCTCCTACCACTCCGGCCTCCAGCTTACTTTCCATACCTGCAATTAAAATCGCAAAAAGCGTTGGGCTAAGCGGACACCCTTGCCTTAACCCCCTATCCATCCAGAATCCCTCCGAAATCCCCTGTCCTCCTCTTACCTTATCTTTGGTATCTTCATATATCTCCCTTATCCTTTCGATCAGGCCTCTCTCCACTCCCCTATCCTCCATCGCCTCCCACAACCTCCCCCTATCCACCGACGGAATCGCGCCTTTTGGATCCACAAAAAACGCGTACATTCTCGACCCCTTTTTCGCGAATTCTCTATCCACCACGTGCTGCAGAACGTAGATGTTGTTGATAGCACTCCTACCAGCCCTAAAGCCCGCCAGCGCCTCCCACAATATTCCTTTCCCCTTGACATCCTTCCGCAGCCTCTTCGCCACCACCATCGCATATACTTCATACGCCGTATTCTTTAGCGTAATCCCTCTATAATTTTCCTGCCCATCCCTATCTCCTTTCTTATACAGAGGCACTATCAACCCTTCTCTCCACCCTCGTGGGAATCCCTCCCCCCTCCATACTTTTATTCACTACCTCCTTCAGCCTCTCCCTAACCTCTTGTGTACTAAACAGCCATGCTTCGTTCTCTGCCCCATCCAGCCCTGCTGATTTTGACCTTCTTAACTTCCTTAGCTGTTTCTCTATCTCCTCGTCATTCAACTCCTCCATCTCTGCCTCCCCCGTTCTTCTACTCCCATCATCTCTCTTCCTTGAATCTGAGCTTTGAAATGATTCTTTAAAAAACTCTCTCCACTCCTCACTCCCTATCTTCTCGCTTATCCCTACTCTACGCTTCCTAACCTATTTATTATCTTTCAGACGTCCCCCTCTGTCTTAACATTTCCTAACTCCTCCTCCAGCTCTTTTTCCTTTTTCTGTTCTTTCTTCTTACACATCAATTAGCATAATAATTCAAAGTTGATGCAAGAATATAAAAAATTCCTTGGTTCGAGAGGAATCGATTAAACTATAATATTAATACATTTTATTAAAAAGTAGGGAAGTTATGGTAATTTATATATTTTGAAAATACGGTTTTTTATAGTACAACTTTTTCTTCAATATAATTCAAAGTTGATACAAGAACGGAATACATTCCTTGATTCGAGGCAAATCAGTTGATCTATAATATTAACACACTTTATTGAAGATTGAGAATGTTATGCTCATTTATAATATTTGAATCATCTATTTCAAACAGAAAAACTTTTTTGATCAACATGATTTAAATTTGACGCATGAATAGAAAAGACTTTTTGATCATAAATTTTCCAATAGAATAATTCTGACAATTTTTTTAAACAAAATCATGAAGCTGGGAAAGGAATAGAGTGCGATAGAACTTTTCGTTTCCCTTTTCCAGCTCGAAAAATTATCATTTCAAATACAAAATTTGATTTGTTTTTGTATTTGAAAAATTTGTTGTCTTATTTTGTAATTGTGTATTTTTTGTACATTTCTATTTTTAAATGGATCGAAATTAAGACTTTGTTTTTCTATTATCAGTGCTCGTGAAATGAGCACAATATAATGATAAATACAAACAAAGTGGAAACACTCGAGATCGAATTCACAGCTAGCTTTTTTTTCTTTTCACAGAAATATCATCAGGTATGGAGCACAAAGAAACAAGGGACTTTCTGGAACGTTTTGGAATGACTAACGAAGATGCGAATCATCAAAGTAGCCCTAGTTTTCAACAGAACGACCACCCTAATGATCCTGTACTTTTAAATTTAATGCCGGGCCCCAATCCTAATCCGAATAAACGACGCCAGCTACCTGAAGGGTCAAGTGTAGTACCAGATTTCGAGATTCCTTACGGCTATACAACGAAAGACCCGAGCGGTAAATTTTACAAGATAACCAAAGACAAAAAATATTTTGTAGTAGTAGATCACGAGGGTCAGGTTGTTGGACTTTATAATGAGCTGATTCATGAAATTTGGGGAATATATAGATATCGCAAAGGAGGAGACCGATCTCGGGTCAAATTAGACGGAAAGCTAAAAAACTCAACAAAAATGAGCCCGACAGAAATGACAGAGTTATATCCTGATCATGTAAAATACACAGTCCCACACGCGCTCTTCACGCGCTTTTAATTTTTTCGCCTGTAATTATTACAATTGGAAATGTAATTAAACGAAATGGTGAAATTTTTACACAGAAAGAATTAAAATTGGACCAAAAACAGTTGGATTTTCAACGAAAAAATGAACTTTCAACAAAATAGTTGAATTTTTAACCAAATATTCGCATTTCCAAACAAAAAAAAACAGCTGCATTTTCAACTAAATATTTTAAGTTTTAACTTTTTTTCTAACTTTTTACCCTCGTTTTACTTAATAAAGTAATAAATCTCTTAGATAAGTGCTAAAAAGTTGCGGTTTTTTCTGAACTCAAGTAGAGTTCAGTCACTCAGTTTCCCATTAACCCTTACACTCGCTTTACTACCTGTATATCTTGTGTTGACTGCTTGCAGGAGCCATCCATTGACTCCGTACTCTTTAAGGACTTTCGAAAGTTTACTTCAATTTACCTTGTCAAATGCTTTTTCTAGGTCAAGAAATGCACAGAAAACTTTCTTTCCTACTCTCAAGCTTTCTTCTGTGATCTGTCTCAAGCTAAATATCTGATCTGTACATGATCTTCCTGGCATAAATCAACTTTGGACTTCCCATATCTCTCCTTCTGTTATTTTCATTACCCTACGAAAAAGTATTTTTGAGTATATTTTACTTGCGGTACTTAATAGGCTGATACCTCTGTAATTATTGCAGTTGCTTTCGTCTCCCTTTCTTTTTTATATTGGTACGATAATCGCTTTTCTCCAATCGTCTGGGACTTCTCCCGTCTCGATACATCAATTTATCAATTCGCACGACCATTTGAGGTATGTACTCGCCACGGTATTTGAGCATTTCAGCTCTAATACTGTCTACACTAGCGGCCTTACAGTTTTTTAAGTTCTTAATTATATCTCTAACATTTGTGACACAGACTTTTCAATTGGGTTTTCTAATGCATTATGTTCTATATCGCAGTTCTGTTGCCCTATATCTTCACCTTCAAATAATTCTTTAAAAGAGTCTTTTAAAGCGTCTACTATCCCGTCTGTATCATAAAGCATTTCTCCTTTGCTGTTTCTCATGCTGACAAACTCTGTACTTTTACTTTCCTTCATCTCTTTAAATAATAGTTTCATGGTTCCTTCAAAGTTGTTTTGTATTTTCTTCTGTTCTGACTTTATCTTTACTTTCTTTGACTAGTCGTTTAACTTTCCTCTCTTTGTATCTGTAGTCGCTTTTAAGTCTATTTCTCTCCTCACCGCTAAGACCTGTGATGTTCAATGTTCTCTTGTAGGCTTTTTTTTCTTACCGGGCTGCCTGAATTGCATCATTCCACCACGCATCACCAGACTTTCTTCCTACCACTGCCGTACCACACACTTCAATCGCCGTTTGAACAATGATATCCCGTAACAAAGTCCACGCGTCCTCTATATCTTTATTGCTTTTAAGCGCCTCCCAAGTTTCCCTATCTATGCGTTCGTTTATCTTATCCTAAAAATCTATTCGCAATTCCGGTTTCTGTAAATTTTCAAACTTGATTCGCGTTTGTTTCGTTTTTTTGGTTCTCTTGCTTCTCCATCACCGTCCTAAGTTTATTTTCGAGACTAGAAGATCATGATCAGTATTGCATTCAGAACCCCTCATGACACTTGTATCTTTTACTAGTTCTCTTAGTCTTTCATCCGCAATAACGAAGTGAATTACACTGTGGTTATTTCATTTACACCAGGTGTACGTGTGGATCATTTTATTTCGAAACCAAGTATTTGTAATAAATAGGCCCTTTTCTAAGCATAAACTAACTAATTTTTCCCCGTTATAATTTTTTCTCGGATCCCCAAACTTACCTAGCACCCTTTCTGTATCTGTATCCTGACGTTGAACGCCGACCATCCGTTCATATCTTCTAGCAGAATTATACTCTCACCTTGATCGCAAGTACTTATTGTATCATTTAGAGTGTCCCAGAAGGCGTCTTTGCCTTCTCTCGGATCGCTATCAACTGGGGCGTAGCACGCTATGACAAAATAATCTTCTGATTCCTACCTTCAATCTAGCCGACAACAATTTGGGAGATACAAAATCATGATCTTTGAGGTGCTGTCTTGCTTCTTCATTAATAATCAAACCGACCCCTTGACTACCATGTGATTCACTACCTACTCCTGACCATATTTGAAAACCGCCTTTCAACACTATTTTATTGTTTGTATTATTCATTGTTTAGATTGTACACCCAACTACCACCTTTATGCGCGAAAATTTGTTTTGCGAGTCGAAATCGTGTCCAAGTTAAATAGTAATTCGTCGTATGGTGGATAGTATAGTTGTAACGTCAGTCCCACCAAAACTTCTGTAACTGGGAAGGGGGGGGGGTGCGAGGACATAGAATGGAAACTAGGAGTCTCAATTGGTTGGTGTTCAATGCTGATAAGGTCACCAGCCTTCAGCAGCGTTGTATTAGATAGGGGTTCATATGTTCCCATCTGCCAACTGCCGGCCTACCTCTGTGCACGGAACCAAAAACACACACATATA
>CAKNYM010040245.1:27735-51645 GCA_932195095.1 Andricus curvator
AATTCTCGTGCAATCTGTAGAATTCTCTTGAACTGAGTAGAGCTCTCTTGATTTCCGTACTGCACTGAAATCATCAAGCATTTAATTATGACTCTTGCGTGTCGCATTTTTTCAATGGAATTTCATTGACATTTCTTGCAACGTTCACAACAATCAAAATTGGAAAGACTAATGAAGTTTTAAAAAATCCAAGCTTATTCTAATGAATTTTCAAGTTTTTAAACATTTGTAATGAGTTCAAAAGTGTTCAAGGCAATTCTACAGATTGCACGAGAATTCTGCCGATCTCAAGAGAATTCTGTTCAACTCACGAGAATTCTGCCAAACGTAAAAGAATGCTACTGAATTGAAGAGAATTCTACAGACTTCAAGAGAATTATACAGATTTTAAGAGAATGCATAAATAAAGAGAATTCTACGGTATTCACGAGATATTTATACAGAATTCCACAAAATTATGATTAATTCAAGGGAATTCTGCCTAACTCTAGAGAATTCTTTTGAATTCGAAAGAATTTTGCTGATTTCAGGAATATTCTGCTAAATACGAAAGAAAACATGATAAATTGACTAAATTCAAGAGAATTCTGCCAAACCTAGGAGAATTCTACTGAATTTAAGAGAGCTAAACAAATTTTAAGAGAATTCTACATAATTCAAGAGAATTATACTGAATTTACGAGATATTTTTACAGAATTCCAGAGAATTATGATAAATTCAAGGAAATTGTACTGAATTCAGGAGAATTCTACATTATTCAAGAGAATGCTGTTGATCTAAAGAGAATTCTGCCGAACGTTAGAGAATTCTGCTGAATTGAAGAGAGTTCTGCCAAACTTAAAAGTGTACTACAGAATTTAAGAGAATTTTACATAATTCAAGAGAATTATACTGAATTCATGAGAATGATACAAAATTCAAGATAATTCCACTGAATTCAAAAGAATTCTGCTGAAATCAGAAAAATTCTACAGAGTTAGAGATAATTTCGCTGATTTTAAGAAAATTCTGCTGAATTCCAGAAAATTCTTCAGAATTCATGAGAATGTTGTCTAATCTGGTTGATTGTGGAAAACATTTTTTGCAATTTTTGTATCTCGTTGACGTGTGAAGTTACACCAGAGAGTCGCAACCTACTGAAAAAGCGAACGGACGAGAAATCATACGAACTGATCTTGTTTATGCACACACTCTTGTCGACGGCACATGGAGTGTCCTCTTCTAACGCGTGCTTCTGATTGGTTAATATATATATATATATATATATGTATATATATATATATATATATATATATATATAATTTAACAAAAGAAATAAACAACCACCGCAGGGTCCCATTGAGAGCAACTGCCATCTGAAAAAAAATGTCAATAGCCCCCAGTAGAACTGTAAATCACACCTATGGTCACGTCTTACAACCGTGAGATGAAGGGTCACAGGGAACGACGTAATCACAACGACAGGACGGCGTCTTGAGGACACGAAGCGACCTAAGGATGACAGCTTTCTGCATCCATCTCGCAAGTGCCTTGGCATATTTTTGGCACGCGAGTATGGCTCTAAGGTTACAAACCAGTGATAGTTTCGCACCTCCGAGAGCACCTATCACAAGGACAATTACTTGCACCGAATATTTGGGGTACAGTTGTTGCAGCTCTCTTTTAAGGTCTTGATACCTCTCCTCTTTTTCTTTCTCTTTTTTAGTGATGTTGTATTCGGACGGAGCCGAGAATTCGATCAGGAATATAGTTCGTTTCTCGAAGTCTTGGAGAACAATGTCAGGCCTCGAGTGCGCAACGGAGACTGCTGCTCGAAAATCGTAGTTCCAGAAAATTTGGCACTTCTCGTTTCGGACAATTGACTCTATCTCCCTTGGACCGTTTTCAGAGCAGGGTCGCGAGCTACACCGTAAAAGCGACAAAGATGGTAATAAAACACTCTTAGGGCCGCATTATGTCTGTAGATATACGTCGTTCCCGCGTGGGTCGGACACCATGATAGTATGTGTTCTAGGTACTCAGCGTGTGCATGACAGGCTCTGCACCTATCACTGGAAACTTCTTGGCATAAGATGCGCTCACGGTATGCTAAGGTGGAAATGACAATATTCCTGGCATACGAAAATAAAACCCTCTGTACCTGAATTAAGCCCTGATGATTTGAGGAAAGCAAAAGTTTGTTCCTTCGACAAGGACTGTTTTTCTACATTTCTGTGAAAGTTTCCGTTCATTTTCTTGTCGAGTAGCTGTTGGTGAAATTTTCCAACCTCTGCTTTCTTTACTTCGGCTTTTAGAATTCAAGCATCTAGATGGAGTAATGCCGCTTGCCCCAGGGCTTTGTGAAGGAACGCTCCTTCGCCAATCATCTTGTGGTTCCTGACCATCTTTAGAAGAGGATCTCTGCCATTTGCAACGATGTAAGCTGTACTTAGAACAATTCAGTTATGAAGACACTGAAGATTCAGAAGTCCGCGTGTACCTTGACGGCGTGAAATGTATAATCGCGGAACTAAAGAATTGATATGCAAGCTTTTGTGCATATGCATGATCTTACGTGTGGTAAGATCAAGGGCCTTAAGCTCGCTTTTCGCCCATTGAACCACCCCAAACAAGTAGAGTAGAACCGGGACGGCAAGCATGTTAGTCGCAGATACGTTGTTCAACGCCGACAGATTGGAAGACCAAATCTGTCGAAGAAGATGCTTGTATCTGCTTCGGAGAAACTCCTTCACTTATGTTACGTCCTGAATGCGGCTTTAAGGCACGCCCAGGTATGTATAGGTCTCTCCAGTATTAAGATGTCTAATAACGCTTATTTCCATAAGCTCAGGGTCCTTGGGAACGCCAGTAATCTTTCCTTTCTTCAGATTAATTTTGGCACACTTGTCCAAACAAAGTCCATCCCAATCTCTCCTGTGCAGTTCTTGACAATATTTATAGCAGTTTGAAGTTTGCTTTTACCAGAGGCATAGATCTTCAGGTCATCCATATAGAATACATGTGTGACCTTATGCTCGCGCTGATTAGTAACGTCACAGAGGTATTTAGGAGAATTTCTTCGTGCGCGAGATAGAGACAGAAGTATGATGCAAAAAAGCAAAGTGCTCATGGTATCAATCTTGAAAGATACCCATCTGGAAGGTGACGTTGTTCGTTGTCAGACGATAATTTCTAGATGAGATAGTAAATCTAGTTTTCCAAAGACGCATCAATCTCTCTATGCATCTCACTATGTGTGGATGTACGTTCAAGCTTCCCAACAGACAGATGATAAGTCTATGAGAGATTGAATCAAAAGCTTTCCGGTAGTCAATCCAGGCCATTGACAGGACGCGCTGATGGGCTGCAGCGTCTTTACAGACACACCTGTCAATTGGCAGGTTCTCTCGACAGCCTGCTACACCTTTTTTCGAGCCACGTTGTTCGTACATCTCTCGCCATACAGGCTCAATTCGTCAAACAATCCTGTTGTTTAGGACACCTTTAGAGATCTTATACAGTCTGTTCGAACAAGTTATTGGCCTATAATTCTCTGGGTTGGACAAGTTGCCTTTTTTCGGCAGAAGTATAGTGCGTCCTAACACCAGACACTGCGAAATGGGCGTCTCCGACTTTAAATGTGAGGTGAATATGCGGACTTGATGTTGGTGTGTAGAAGTAAACTTCTTCCACCAGAAGTTCTTGATACCATTTTTTCCTGCAACGGAAAAGTTTTTCCTGCCCCTAAGTGCTTTTCTCTTCTCTTCGGCAGTGATTGGTGGACATTCCTCCTCAGATTTTATGAGGTTGTCGCAAAACTCCTTGAAGCGGATGATATTGTCAGTATCTTCTTTCAACATTAGCGATTTCGGGATCTTGTACACCTCTCTCCAAACAGTCTATACCTCCTTGGGCTTGGGTGGATTTTTTACAGAAACAGAGAGATCACTGCAGAGGCGCGATGAGTCAGCGAGAAACTGTTGATTCTCCCTGATCCATCTCTCCTTCTTCTGTATTCTCATCCATGCGTCAGATAACAGCCGTATTTTGTCAACAATATGCTGCTGGATTGTCAGCAGCTTTGACTTGTTCAGTGTGTGATTCAAGATCCTTAGTTCTTGGGCGAACTTTCGAAGCCTTTCCGTGGAAGGTCTACCAAATGTTATGTATTCAATCACACATTGAACACGGAACGCATTCTGTCTTGCCCATCCAATCTTCTTGTTCAGTTGATGCAAACGTCTTTTGGTCTTTTGATCCATCGTCGGTTTTAGCCTTCGATTTAAATCAGCCAAACCTCTCGCAGCACCATAAACTGAGCAATTGATGGTCTAGAGGTCGGACTCTTGCGAGATATCTCTACGGAGGGAGGCATTCATTTCAGCCAGATCTTGGGGCGATCATCTCTCAGAAGGTTCCTGCTTTCTGCGGTTGGTCTTAATGTCGCTTCCTTATCTTCGTCTGCAGCTTGATCAAGCAGCGTTTGGGGAAGCGCTCCGCGTACATATCCATTTTTCCGGAGGTTGTCGGCTTGATTTCGCAAAGAGTGATGCGAAATGTGCTGGAGCTCTGGGTGTTTCTGGCACCACAGAGTCTGCATACGCGCCATATAGCCTCCGCGATGCTGGCATCGTAGCAGTCCAGCACGCCATCCCTGAGTTGATCCGTCCACTCGATGTGGGCGTTTCGCCGGTTCGTCGTCGTGTTTCCATCTAAATTATTTTCAGCAACCCGAACTCTAGGGTGCTCTGCGCGTTCGATTGTTTTGAACCGCACTTCCTACAACTGTTTTTGGTGTTGTCATTGTTGTTCCCACGAGCAGCTGGGGAAAAGGATTCGTCCATCCTTGTAGAGCCCCGCGTGCAAGGATAAGGCTGATTACTCTGACAGGTCGCCCGGTATCCCAGAGTCACCGTTTGAGACACCTTACCCAGGTGCCATTCAGCTTTCGCCACGGTTGTTACGCCTTTTCGCTTAGGGTTTATTCCTTCAGGAACATCCCTGGACAATTGTCCGCGACTGCTTATTAATTATTGTAACCATATTCAGCAGAAACCGTTGTTACAGGGACCCTCTATCCGCAACCCGAGAACGCGTTCGGTGGCTTTGTCATAGGCCCTTCGGTTCGATTCCCAAGGAATCAACTCCGAAACCGAACAATTATATATAACAATAATAAGAATATATATATATATATATATTCTGATTTAATTTATCCGTAACAATAATAGTAATGACTTATCTTGATATCTCACGGGGATTCCGCCTTCGTCTTCAAAGCTTGTTCTTCATTTTTGAGTGGTAATTTAGAAAAAAACGGAATTAAATAGTGCGTTTACGGAAAAATAATTAAAAAATAAGCGCACAAAAAAGACCGGTTTACTGGGCAGTTAGTATTTTATTTTCCGAAAGTGCGAAATTCGACCGTTCTCTAGGACGTAATATTTTAGACTGGCGCCGGAAATTTGTTTGTGTACTTTTTCAAGCGACCACATGGGGCCGTTGGGAAATACAAAAAGAGGAATCGAAACTCTTTAAAATTCTTTGAAATCCCTTCAAGCACTGCAATAATTTGAAAATTCGTTAAAATCATTCCAAATATCTCAAAGTCTTGAAAATTCTGTCAAATTTGAAACTATCTTCAGATACTTAAAAATTTTCTGAAATACTGCGAAATCCCTCATGAATTATAAAATGCCGTGAAAATTTCATGAAATCCTATATTTCTTGAAATCTGAGATTCCAAACGCCCCAAAATTTCTTTGAAAAATCTTGAAATTCTCTCAAATCATTGAAGTCATTCGAAAACATCCTTATAATTCTTCATTATTAATGCCAGATAGTTGCAGTTTCTTCTATCTCTATTCGAAGAGAAAAATGCTAAAAACAATAATAAATTGTTTAAACAATTCATGTCAACATCTGAATAGCAGTATTAAGTAGTATATTATGTATGAGAAACAATTTTCATTCAAAAAAACGCCAAAAAAATCATAATTAGCGCCAAAAACTCCCCAAACGCATTTTTTCACTTATGGGGTTTTTTTGGGACCCTATATAACAAACTTACGGAGGTGATATTTGAAAAGTAATATATGATTCGTATTTTGTGGCTAATTGTGAACAGAGATAAATATATAAATATCATTCTTTTTTTAAACAAAACAAAATTGATTTATCTTAGTCTGGATTCGAACAAATTCTCGGGCGATATGCATGAAAATTCAAGGAAAAAAATTTCCAATGCATTTCTGGACCATCCTAATACACATACATGTATATATTTTATTTGTATTTACTGTGCTGTTGCTTATTTGAAATTCTGTTTCTCACGATTTTAAGTAATTAAGTACACTAAAACTTATTTAAAAAATTGTCTTAAACAAATTTGTAAATATTTTTGAGATGTGAAATTTGGCTTTCTAACTTTTTTTCCTTATCTCGTATAGGAAAATTTCGAAAATTGTTTCTAAGCATCGAAAAAATATTCTACTATAAATTACTTTTGTTTATTTGATTAACTATTTTGAAAAATAATACTGCTGAAGAAGGTTTTACAAAAATATTTCTTTGAGTTTTGCAAATCAACATGAAAAGGAATTTATATAACGTTGACGAGTTTTAATTACGTAAAAGTTTCGTCTGAAAAACATTTGTCAAATTGAGATATAACTCTCTGCCAGCAGTATAATTTCATAAAAAAATGTTCGTTTTTAGATTATTTTTCTTCGTTTGATAAATCATTTGGAAGAAACATAAGAAATATTGCGAAATGAATGAATAATTTGACGCTGATTAGAATTTTTTTATGTCACCATGACACACAAATAATCTTTTTACGATTTGTGCTCAAGAAGGGGAAAACTCAAATATCAGAACAGTATATTATATGCAAAAAAATCAATATATTCATTAGTAAAGCTGTTCTACAAATTCTGCGTTAATATTTTTTCCTACATTTTGAGAAAATGAGGATCCTTTATACTTGGATCCTCACCCTGGTCGTTATTTTTAATTCTATTGGTAAGTATTGCAAAATTTTTCTTAAAACCAACAAACATTGACGATTTTTTAACCCATTCGTAGTATTATTTGATTAAAATGAATAAATAAAATGAAAATAGTTGCAAAGACTAATAATTTTTTACTTAAATACTACACACAGCTTTCGGAAATGAATTTGAAAGGCGATAATTCGGTCAGAAAGAAAGCTGGACTTTTTTTGAAAAAGATTAGAAAGCTTATGAAATTCGACGTCCTGAAGTAGTAATATTTTTAACTTTTTGGAAAAGATATATCACGTGAGAAGTTTTTCAAAAAAATTTCTCGAATTTTGTACCTCGACTTCAGCTCGTGTCATTATATAGGAAAGTTCTCAAAAAATCTGAAATTTACAAAACGCCTTCTTAAAAATCGTATCTTTCATCAAGGCTGATAAAAATCATAAAATCTTAACGGGTTCCCGAGATATGACTAAAAATGCCCAAGTATGTCTACGTCGAGCTTCAGTCGGCGATCACCGCTCTCCGCCTTACAGTGGGGTGAAATTGGAAAACGAGGTTCAAAATGACATTTATAACGTAATTATGCAGCGATTTCAGATTTTTTTTTTAAATTCAGAACTAAATTCTTCCGAAAATAGTAAGAGTAGATTTTGTATTTTTTTGTTTATTTAATTGTTATGTTAATGCAAACAGTGAAAAAAATGTCGATTTTTTTAATTTCATTGGTTATCTTCTAGCCAAATTTTTTCTATACTTCTCGTCCCTTGTATTTGATGCACAGGGGTATGAGAAAGACAAAAAAATTGTGAACTTGCAAAGTTAATTGTTATAAACAAATTGTATTAACAAAATGATCGACATTAGGGGTTATTCGTCTTCAAAGTATATTTCTGCTCTGAAATCACTTGTATTCATCGTTAAGATGATACGTGGCCATTGAAATTTAATATTGAATGTTATTTGTTTATTTTATAAACAAATTATATAAACAAATGCACATTTCGGGCGTTTTAGGCGAAAAGAAACCGTTTTTTCTTTCGAACTTGTTGCAATTATATTTCCAATAACGTTTTCTGAAGAAATTTTTGCCACTCATCAATAGTTTTTATTTTATAAACAAATTATATAAACAAATGCACATTTTGGGCGTGTTCAGGCGAAAAGAAACCGTTTTTTCTTTCGACCTTCTTGCAATCATATTGCCAATGATTTTTCTTCAAAAAGTTTCTGCCACCCATCAATATTTCTTTATTTAATAAACAAATTAAATAAACAAATGCACATTTTGAGCGTTTTTAAGCGAAAAGAATTCGTTTTTTTCCTCTGACCTTGCTGAAATTATATTTTCAATGGCTTCTAAAAAAAAATTGATATGCATTAATATTTGTTTATTTTATAAACAAATTATACAAAAAATGAACATTTTAGGCGTTTACTTAATTTGTTTTTAAAATAAACAAATAGTGAGGCATGACAATATTTCATCTAGACAATTCATTGTCAATATAGTTTAAACAATAATAAGAGAAAAGCGATTTCTTTCTGCCTATAAATATCTGCAATGTACATTTTTTTATATAATTTATTTATAAAATCAACGATTAGCGGTGCTTGGCAACATTTTTCGATAGAACATCATTGGCCATATAACTGCAACCAGATCAGAAGAAACAACGACTTATTTTCGCTTGAAAACGCTGAAAATGTACATTTGTTCATATAATTTGTTTATAATGTAAACAAATATTGATGGGTGGTAACAAAATTTTCAGAAAACATTATTGGCAATATAATGTTTGCAAGGTCAGATGAGAAAACGGTTTATTTTTGCTAAAAATCGCCCAAAAAAGTGCATTTGTTTGCATAATTTGTTTATAAAATGAACAAATATTGATGAGTTGCAAAATTTTTCTCAGAAAAAAATCATTTGCATAATAATTTCAGCAAAGTAAGACGAAAAAACGATTACTTTTCGCTTGAAAACGCCCAAAATGTGTATTCGTTTATATAATTTGCTTATAAAATAAACAAATGTGGATGAGTGGCAAAAATTTTTTCAGAAAACATCATTGGCAATATAATTGCAAGAAAGTCAAAAGAAAAAACGGTTTATTTTCGCCTAAAAGCGCCCAAAATGTGCATTTGTTTATATAATTTATTTATAAAATAAAAAAATATTGATGAGTGGCCAAATTTTTTTCAGCAAAACATCATTGGCAATATAATTGCAACAAGTTCAAAAGAAAACACGTTTTATTTTCGCCTAAAAACGCCCAAAATGTGCATTTGTTTATATAATTTGTTTGGAAAATAAACAAATAACATTCAATATCAAATTTCAATAGCCACGTATCATCTCAACGATGAAGGCAAACGATTTCAGAGCAGAAATATACTTTGAAGACGATTAACCCCTAATATCGATAATTTGTTGATTCAATTTGTTTATAACAATTAACTTTGCAAGTTAACCATTTTTTTATCTTTCTCATACCCCTGTGCATTAAAAACAAGGCCCAAAAAGTATAAGAAAAATGTTGTCTAGAAGATAAAAAATGAAATTAAAAAAATCCACATTTTTTTCGCTGTTTTTTTTTATTAACATAGCAATTAAATAAACAAAAAAATATAAAATCTACTCTCACCATTTTCCGAAAAATTTAGTTCTGAATTTTTCAAAAAAAAAATCTAAAATCGGTGCATAATTACGTTCTAAATTTCATTTTGAACCTCGTATTCGTATTTTTGAAAACTTAATTTAAAATACAATTATTATTAGATTCATAAAAGTTGTCTAATAGCTTGAAAATTGTTTTAAAATTTATAGAGTTTGTTATAAACAAATAAGTGAGTGAAAATAGATTCATGGGGATTGATTCGTGAATTTATTTGCACGGAATTTGAACAATTTGTAGACAAAACCGTTTTTTGATTGAATTCATGAAATATAATACATAAATTGTTATTTTATAAACAAATTTTATAAAAAATTATTCACAGCAGGTAGTTATGCTGAAATAAATCAAGTTTTTTTATTGAATCGGCCTGAAATTATATGAAAATAACATAACTAATTTCTAAACTTTTAGGGAGCTTATATGACAATCAATAATGCTCATTGTTAACAACAATTTTTCAAACAAATTTTTATTATATTATGCATTTTTTAAGAAAAAATTGCGTGTCTTAAGAATATTAGTAGAATGTTATTTAGTAATGTCTCTGTGCTATCGGTTGATAACAATTGATAATTTTTTTAACAAAATTAATAAACAAATGCATTTTTCGGCTATTTCTAAAGGCAAACACTTGTTTTTTTTCAACGTAACCAACTATAGACGGTTACGTTAATTTTAAATATCCCCATGAAACACGAAATTTTTTATTTACAAATATATGAAACAATAAGAATTTGTCTATACAATTATTAATGAGAATAACAATATAGTGGATCTTTATCGAGGTTTCTTAAAAAAATGTTTAAAAATTAGTTATTAATGGTTGGTTATGATGAAAAAACCAAGTTATTACCTTTAGAAATAGCCGAAAAATGCATTTGTTCATTATTTTGTTTGAGAAATTTCCAATTGTTATCTGCTGATCGCACAGAGTCATTGCTAAATAAGAGTCTGCTAATTATCTAAAGAACCGCAATTTTTTTTTAAATGCATGAGATGATAAAAATTTGTTTAAACAATTGTTGTTAACAATGAAAATTGTTGATTGTCATATAAGCTCCCCAAAAATTTAGAAATCAGTAACTTACACTTCATTACATTGAAAAAACCAAGTTTTTACCTCTAAAAATAGCCATGCAGTGCATTTGTTGATTCGATTTGATTAAACAATCATCAGTTTTGGATGAATAAATCTCATAATTTTCTGACATTTTCGTATAATTTTTGGCTGATTCAATAGAAAAAAACTTAATTTATTCTAACATAACCACCTGCTATGGATAATAGTTCATAAAATTTGTTTATAAAATAATAAATTTATTGTACAGAAAAAATTTTTTCTACGATTATCCATAATTTTACGTTTTTTGAAGTCATACTGTAAGAAATTCGAATGAAAAGAATATTATGATAAAAAAATGTATCTTAAAATTATAATTGCTTATAATATAAACAAATTTAATAAACAAATGCATTAATCAGGCATTTTTAGACAGAAAAATTCGTTCTTTATGTCAATTTTTTAATTGGGAACTTCATGATAATTTCAAGAAAATTCATAATTTCTTGATCAATTTTATGATTTTTTGAAACAAATTCAATAAACAAATGGATTATTGGGGCATCTGTCTACGGACAAGTTCTTTTTTTTCCGACATCATATTTTTTAATTAGGAACTTCATGATAATTTCAGCAAAATTAATAATTTAATAATAGATTCAATGCTCTCACGATGATACATTATAATAAATTTAAATTTAAAATTTAAATCTTTTCCGGGTTTCAATCGTGTGCGAAACTATGATCCTTGCCAACGTTTCGTGAACATTGCAGTTCACTTCTTCAGGGCTGACCTGAAACTGAAGTTTCAGGTTATGTTGTTCTTATATATATATTCTCTACGATGCCTGTGATTGGCCAGAGCGCGTCATGGTGGGGACAGTTTGAACTTGATTGGCCAATTAGGTATTTTTTCAAAAACCCGGGAGGACGGAAAGCCAAATCGGATTGGTATTATAACCATTGTCCCTATTGATGTCATTATATGATGCTCAGCTAGTGCTGGTTGCGTGAAATGTTTTAGGCTGACTTTACTCTCATGTTCCTTTACACGTTGGCTCACCGCGCTCCCGGTTTCTCCAATATAGACTTTGCCACAAGAACCAGGGATTTTATATACTCCTGGCTCACTGAGAGGTGCCTTTTTATCTTTAGGGTTGTTTAGAAGTTATCCTATTTTTGCAGGTGGTTTAAATATGGTTTGGATGTTGTGTTTGTTGAGAATTCCTTCTATTTGTTCTGTGATACCTTGAATGTAGGGTAGGATGGTGGTTGTTTTTCTCTCTCTCTTTCTTTAATAGGTTGTGTTGGCTTGTTTTTTTTAGTGTATTTTCTTATTGCTTTATCAATTTGTTTGTTTGTGTAATCATTTCGTATTAGGATTTTTTTAACGTTTTGTAATTCCTTTTGTAAGTTATCTTCATCTGTTATGGGGACAGCTGTGTATACAAGGGAGCTGATAACCGATTGCTTTTGAGATGGGTGGTGGTGGGAGGAGGCATGTTTCTGTTTGTATGGGTGGGTTTTCTGTAAACTTCATCTCCTAATGTGTTATCGGATCTTTTGTAAACTAGCACGTCCAAGAAAGGCAATTTTCCGTGCTGTTCAATTTCCATGGTGAACTGGATAGTAGGGTGTAATTGATTGATGAAATCAAAGAACTTGTGTAGTTCATCTAGTCAATGTCTTCAGATGACAAAAGTGTCGTCAGCGTGGTGGCATCAAAATTCCGGATTAAGCTTGCATTTGTTCAAGATTTTAGTTTCTAGATTTTCCATAAAGATGTTGCCTATTACAGGGGAGATTGGAGATGCCATTGCTGCTCCTGAGGTTTGTTCGTAGAATTGGTTATTGAAAGAGAAGTAGGTATTAGTGAGACAGTGTTCTATTAAAGGTGTGAGATTGGAGGGGAAGTTCGCAAAGGTTTTAATAATATCGATTGTATCAGAGATTGGTACTTTTGTAAAGAGAGATACTACGTCGAAACTCACTAGGATGTCTTGGGGTTGAATGTGAATCTGTTGTATTTTTCTGATGAAGTCAAAAGAGCTCTAGACGTGTGTGATAGAGTTTCCTCTGAAAGGATTCAGTTTTTTGGCGCGAAAGTGTGCTAGGTTGTAATTTCGTGAGTTTATTGCGCTGACGATCGGTCTGAGTGTAATGCTGCTTTTGTGGATTTTTGGGAGTTCATGAAGTTTTGGAGAGATGGGATTAGTAGCCATTTTCCCAAGGTCTCGTTCTTCTACGAAGTAAACCTGGAAGTCCAGCTATTCAGATTACATCTTCTTTGAGAAAGGTGCCTTCCAAACTGAAATTTTATTCATCTTGACCGTTTTTTCAAGGTCTCGTAGTTCTAGGAAGTAAGCCCGGTAGTCCATGTATTCAAAATACATCTTTCCCTAGAAGTTGTGTCCAGAACTGAAGTGCAAGGCACCTTAGAAGAAGAAGGGTCAAGGAAGATGTATTTTAAACATCTGGACTACCGGGTTTACTTCTTAACATGATGAGAACTTCGAGATCCGATCAGGCTGTCTTAAATTTCAGTAATGAATACAATTACCTCGAGGAATTACCAGCTTTAATTCTTCGAATGACGAGAACTTTCAAAAACGATCAGCGTATTTCAAATTTCAGTTACGAACACAACTTCCCTGAGGAAGATGTTTTTTAAACACCTGGACTACAGGGTTTACTTCTTAAAATGACGAGACCTTAGAAAATTCATGAGGGTATCTCAAACAGTTATGAACACAACTTTCTGGAGCAAGATGCATTTTGAACACTTGGATTATTATTAACGCCATCAATCACTTCTTTTATTATTTTAATAATTATTTCTCAACTCTGAATAAAACTTTGTCATACCCACTCTTGTCATTTTGTTTTTCATACTGATGCTAGTACGCCCTGAAGATGTGCTCCTTGATTTTTATTGATCCTCTAAAGCGAATTAGATTAAGTTCAAGTCCTAGATCTAAATATCTGCAACAATTTGATACCCCAAGCTATAGCGAGAGGTATTAATTTAGATTTTATTTTGCTCTCAAGTTTTGAGTCTTCCAGAAAGGTATTTCTTTTGCTATCTATTGTTTTTGTGGGGTCTTTTTTAAGTTTTTTATATGTAACGTCAGGTAGAGGGTCCATGATTTTGTTGTTATAGTCTTCTTTATTCATTATTACTGTCGTGTTGCCTTTGTCTGTGGGTAATATTCTGATGTTTTCGTTCAGATTGAGGCCTTTAGTTGCTGTTTTTTCTTGTTTTGTTTAGTTTGAGGATGACCGTATGTCATTCGCTTTTTCGGGTGGAAGGAGTAAAAAAATAATATATTGTGGATTCCAAATTACTGATGATTTTTTCTTCTGGGATTTTGGAGGGAGCTACTGCAAAATTATGTCCTTTATATCAGGCTGAAATCATTTCATTGCTGAGAGGATGGTTATAGAGATGTTTTTTACTGTGTTAGTTAATGGTGCGTGCTTACTGGGAGTAATTTGTCAAATTTTATTTTTTGCTCTTGAGTGCAAAAATCTTCAATCCGTTAGGATTAAAGATATTTGGGATTCTAATACGAAACGATCACACAAAAAAATAAATTAATAAAGCAATAAGAAAATAAACTCAAAAAAACAAGTCAACACTATCTACTCAAGAAGGAGTGAGAAAAACGACCACCATCCTACCCGACATTTAAGGTAACACAGAACAAATGGGAAGAATTCTCAACAAACACAAGATCGAAACCATATTTAAACCACCTGCAAAAATAGGACAACTTCTAAACAACCCTAAAGATAAAAAGGCACCTTTCCGTGATCCGGGATTATATAAAATCCCTTGTTCTTGTGGCAAAGTCTATGCTGGAGAAACCGGGAGCGCGGCGAGCCAACGTGTAAAGGAACATGCGAGTAAAGTCAGTCTAAAACATTTCCCGCAATCAGCACTAGCTGAGCATCATGTCGAAACAGGGCATAGCATTTTATTTGACAAAACAACCGTCATGGCAAAAACGTACAATATTTTCCCAGGGAAACATAGAGAAGCAATAAAAATCTTGAAACACCCTATAACATCAATAGGGACAATGGTTATAATACCAATGCGATTTATTTAAATTGAAAGAATGTTTTCTACGATTATCCATAATTTTACGTTTTTTGAAGTTATATTGCAAGAAATTTGAATGAAAACAATATTATTATGAAAAAATTTTTCTTCAAATTATGATTGCTTATATTATAAACAAATTTGATAAACAAATGCATTAATCAGGCATTTTTAGACCATAAAATTCGTTTTTTTTTTCGATAAAAATTTTTAATTAGGAACTTCGTGATAATTTCAGTAAAATTCATAATTGGTTGGTAAATTTTATATTTTTTAAAAACAAATGTGATAAGCAAATGCATTATTCGGGCATCTGTCCATAAAAAAATGGTTTTTACTTTCGATGTCAGTATTTTCAATCGGGAACTTAAGGATCATTGCATTAACACTCATACTTATTTGATAAATTCTATGATGTTTTAAACAAATTTAATAAACAAATGCATTATTTGGGTATTTGTCGACAACTTTTTTTTTCAATATCAGTCCTGTCAGTTTAAGTTTCTCAGAATGTTCCGTCGACAATTGCCCTAATAATGCATTTGTTTATTAAATTTTTGCTTTTGAAAAAATATAAAATTTATTAATTCTGAGAGAAACTTTTTTATCATAATAGTGTTTCCATTTAAATTTCTTGCAATATAACTTCCAAAAACCTTAAATTATGGATAATCGTAGAAAACATTCTTTCGTCATATTTGTTTATTTATAAAAAAATTTAAAGCTTGATTTGAAAATCAGATTTGACAACTCTCTCATAAATCTTATCAGCTTCTTTTCAAATTTTGTTTTTCCAAATCGGTCAATATTTGTAGACTGTACGTTATTTCGAACCAAAAAAGTCATTTTTTCCCACTGTGGGACGTGGAGCGGTATGAAATGGAGGCATCGAAATAGGCTACGAAACCCTTAATTGAGCCGTGGGATGCAATAAACAGCCCGGCGCTCGCAAACGCGTAAAAGGATTGTCCGATCGTCTCAAAAAAAGAAAATTTTCAAAATCGAAAAATCCATTTTTTTTTAATCGAAAAATCCATTTTTTTCTTAATGTAGACTTGTAGAGAATTAGGTAATGAAACTTTTTTCTATTGGATTCTTTTTTCCAATTGTTTATTTTTAATAATAAAAACGAAATATTGAAAAAAATATCTCCCTGATTTAATTGAGTTTTAAAACTTAAATCGTTCTAACTCGGCCAAATATCATTGAAATGAATTCATATTTGCAGGACATTTTCAAAATACTCTAGCGATGCCTAGGAAATCATAAAAAAGTTGAGAATCGCTTATTTCTTAATCATTTTGAATTGCAAAATGAGGTCAATGGATAACTGTGTTTTCTTGGATTTGCCGGTAAAAAGTATCTAGGTAACTTCGACATTCAAACAACTTCCAGTGAATGATTTGTTCAGCAATATTGAATGAAGTTTTTTGGAAAATCTCATATCGAATCGTTGAGAATTTACTGAGATATTCAGATTTGGAAAAAGTACTCGACGTCTGCTCGCGCAAACTGAACTGTAAGAACGCTGCCTGACAGATCAGTCCTCGCTACGCATTAGCTAACAGCGCGGGCAGACGTCGAGTACTTTTTCCAAATCTGAATATCCCAGTAAATTTCCAATGATTCGATATGAGATTATCCAAAAAAACTTCATTCAACATTGCTGAACAAATCCCTCACTGGAAGTTGTTTGAAAGTCGAAGTTACCTAGATACTTTTTACCGGCAAAACCAAGAAAACACAATTATCGATTGTCCTCATTTTGCAATTGAATTTTATTAAACAATAAGTGATTGTTAAATTTTTCATGATTTACTAGGCATCGCTAGAGTTTAAGTCGCTACGATTTAAGTTTTAAAACTTAATTAAATCAGGGAGAAACTTTTTTCCAATATTTCGTTTTGATTATTAAAAATAAACTTTTATCAAAAATAATTCTAAAAGGAAAAAGTTTCATTTCCTTATTCTCTAGAATTCTACATTTTCAAAAAATTGATTTTTCGATTTTAAAATTTTTCTTTCTTTGAGATAATCGGACAATACTTTTACGCGGTTTCGAGCGTCGGGCTGGTTATTGCACCCGACGGCTCAATTGTAAGCGCATGTCACCTATTTTGTCTAATTTCTTTTTGTCTTCTTACAGAAATATCATTAAGTATGGAGCACAAAGAAACAAGGGACTTCCTGGCACGTTTTGGAATGACTAACGAAGATGCGAATCATCAAGGTAGCCCTAGTTTTCAACAAAACGACCACCTTAATGATCCTGTACTTCTAAATTTGATGCCGGGCCCTAATCCTAATCCAAATAAACGACGCCCGCTCCCTGAAGGGTCAAGAGTAGTACCAGATTTCTACATTCCCTACGGCTATGCAGCGAGAGACACGCACGGTACTTTTTACAGGATACACGACGACAGAAAATATTTTGTAGTAGTAGATCACGAGGGTCAGGTTGTTGGACTTTATAATGAGCTGACTCATGAAATTTGGGGAATATATAGATATTGGGTAGGAGACCGATCTCGGGTCAAATTAGATGAAAAGCTCAAAACATCAACAAAAATGAGCCCGACAGAAATGACGGATTTATATCCTGATCATGTAAAATACACAATCCCACACGCGCTCTTCACGCGCTTTTAATTTTTTCGCATGCAATTATTATAATTGAAAATGTAATTAAATGAAATAAAATACCATGGAAATAATTTGTATGCCTAATCAACTTTTATTTATACACGGCTTCTGGTGGACAAAAAACTTCATTTTTCACAAAACAGTTGAATTTTCGACCATACTAATAGCGGCGTGGTCGATGTTCCATTATGGGACAATATGGCAGCCCTGCTGTCTGAACTAATACGGATGTTTCTTTTGTTGTCATACTCTTTTGCCTTGTAGGCGCACTGGAGTGCGGCCATAATCTCAGATTGTATACCTGTGGCGTAGGACCCCATCTCGATTGTGAAGCCCATTCCATTCCTTCTACGATTTACACCGGCTGCTGCATTCTCCTCGTTCCTGAAGCCATTCCTCCTTCGTGGATACGCTAACTCGATACTTCTTGTCGAAATGGTAGCGAGTGGCCATTTTGTCCCTGGGCACGTTCAGGGTCGGCCTCCTAGCGATGTCGACTGGGATCTTCACTGCCGTCGAGATCCTTCTGTCAATTACCAAATTTAGACTCCATGCCGCCTTCGCAGCCACGGGCTTGATGGTGAGATGCAGGAGCTCCAAACCTATTAGTGCCCCCCAGTGTCATCGTGCGTGTCGATTTCGAGGAACCAGCGACGCCTCCCAAAATCATTCCCCTGATCCTTCCCAGTCGATACTTCACAGTGGCTACTTCACAGTGGCTCTCCTATAGAGCCATAAAGACACTACTAGCTCATTGCACTTGTTTTCCAGGTGCTCGTTCCATAACAGCTTCTTATCCAATATGACTCCTAGATATTCAGCTCGTTCTTTGATTTCCAGTTGTTGGGAATTATCATCGCATCCCAGCAGAAGAGGAATACCCCTTACCTTGCAATATTCCACCAGCGTACATACCTCCACTGGTGGGTTGGTATAGCTGTCATAAGGAAAATAAGCCGATCCAAGAACTAGCCTTGCTATTCCTTTGAGATCCGCGGCTATCACTATCAGGTCTCTCGAACATATTTCAAGCAGCGGGACAGCGTTAACTCCTTTCGCCAGTATGCAGGCCCTTGGTTTGGCCGCCTTGGCATCCCTGTAACAAAAAAGACCAGCCACCCCTAATCCCCTAATGGTATTAGAACTAACCAAGGTTCTTGGATTAGCGAGATACCTGTGTGTCTCGCAGCCATGCCCCTCTGCAAAACTGCAGAGGCGCCTTTGCTGTGATGCAAGTTAATGTGGGTAATGGTTAGACCAGAAGCAGTCATTCAGGTGTGCTCCCGATCTTCCTGTGTCCCAACAGGCTCCTCCTGTCGCGAGCCGGCAACCCTAAAGTTGACCTGTCCAAAGTGATAGAAAAGCCTGTTGTTGAGGGCCGCAAGAGCCCTCGTCTGGGACTCAGGAATGTGCACAACTAGAAGATGCTTGGTGCCTCCGACTGTGTCCTTTTCCTGAGGCCTATCGTTCCTGACAATTCGCCAGGACGCTGTCTTAAGTGGGGGGTTGAATCCCTCCAAACGCCGGAGTACCACAGGCGGGTCTTCCAGTTTACCCGGGAACCACGCCGTAGCCCTCACCATCTTCTGGAGCAACTCAACCCCACCCACCTTAAGAGTTGCACCTTCCCACGGCCTTGTCTCGACCACCGCTTTGAGTATCCAAGCTTTAGTCGCTAGGTCGGCTGCCATAAATACGAAGAACCCTCCCCTGCAGAAGAAGGTCACAAATTTTGGCCACTGATCTGGGGACATTCTATCGAGCGCCCTCCAGGTAGCTTCCCTTAGAATCTCATACTGCTCCGTAGTGAACATCGAGTCCGGGTCGTTGGTATCGGTCACCACCATCGTTAGGGTGTTAGTCCTTCGAGCTGCTGGGCCGCCTTGTGCCCTTTCTGTTAAGTTATGGGGTTTTTTTTTTTTTTTTTTTGGGACCCTATAAAACAAACTTATTGGGCTGATATTCAGAAATTAATATTTGATTCTTATTCTGTGGCCAATTTTGAACAGAGATTTTGAGTTTCAACCCAATGCTCTAAATATAATTCTTTTTCAAACAAAAAAAAATGGATTCATCTTAGTCTGGATTTGAGCAAATTTCCGGGTGATATGCATGAAAATTCGAAGTTTATTTCATGAACTATTTAAAAAAAAAGTACTGCTAAAGAAGGTTATACAAAAATATTTTTTTAACTTTTGAAAATCAACATGATACTTCATTAATATTCTTCACGATAAAGGAATTTATATAATGTATCACCGTTGACGAGTTTCAATTACGTAAAAGTTTCGGCTGAAAAACGTTTGTCAAATTGAGATATAAATCTATGCCAGCAGTATAATTTCATAATAAACTGTTTGTTTTTAGATTATTTTTCTTTGTTTGATAAATCATTTGGAAGAAACATCAGAAATATTGCGAAATGAATAAATAATGTGAGGCTGATTAAAAGTTTGTTACGTCACCATGACGCACAAATAATCTTTTTACGATTTGTGCTTAAGAAGGGGAAAACTCAAATATCAGAATAGTATATTATGTGCACGAAATATTGATATATTCATCAGTAAAGCTGTTCTACATATTCTGCATTAATATTGTTTCCTACATTTTGAAAAAATGAAGATCCTTTATACTTGGATTCTCACCCTGGTCGTTATTTTTAATTCTATTGGTAAGTATTGCAACATTTTATCTTAAACCCAACTAAAATTGACGATTTTTTAACCCATTCGTATTATTATTTGATTAAAATAAAATAAATAAAAATAGTTGCAAAGAATAATAATTTTTTACTTAAATACTACACGCAGCTCTCGGAAATGAATTTGGTACGCGATAATTCGGTCAGAAACAATGCTAGACTTTTTTTGAAAAAGATTAGAAATCTTATGAAATTTTACGTCCTATGACCCTCAGTAGTAATATTTTTAAATTTTTGGAAAAGATATATCACGTGAGAAGCTTTTTTAAAAAATTCAAGAATTTATCGAATTTTGTACCTCGACAGATGCCCTAATAATGCATTTTTTTATTAAATTTGTTTGAAAAAATCTTAAAAGTAATCAAAAAATTATGAATGTTGCTCGAATTATCATGAAGCTGCTAATTAAAAAAATTGACATCGAAAAAACGAAGTTTTCGGTCGAAAAATGGCTGAATAATGCATTTGCTTATTGGAATTGTTTAAAATATAAACAATTATAATTTTAATTGACATTTTTTATTATAATATTGTTTCCATTCAAATTTCTTGCAATACAACTTCAAAAAACGTAAGATTATGGATAATCGTAGACAGCATTCTTTCAACAAATAATTTGTTCATTGAAAAAAAAAATTTTATTATATGATATTGGAACATCTTCAACTAATGTTATTGTATGAAACTTAGGCGATTTCAACAATTTTCCTGTTATTGACGAGCACCAGGAGCGTCAAATAGAAAAACTGCCCACTTTTTTCGTCATATTTGTTTATTTATACAAAAAATTGAAAGCCTAGTTTGAAAATCAGGTTTGACAATTCTCTTAGAAATCTCATCAGCTTTTTTTTCAAATTTTGTTGGTCCAAATCGGTCAATATTTGTGGCCTCTACGTTATTTTGAACCAAAAAAGTCATTTTTTTCCCACTGTGCGACGTGGAGCGGTATGGAATGGAGGCATCGAAATAGGCTACGAAATCCTTAATTGAGCCGTCGGATGCAATAACCAGCCCGACGCTCGAAAACGCGTCCTCGCGACGCATTAGCTAACAGCGCGGGCAGACCTCGAGTACTTTTTCCAAATCTGAATATCTCAGTAAATTTTTAACGAATAGAAATGAGATTTTCCAAAAACCTTCATTCAGTATTGCTGAACAAATCACTCACTGGAAGTTGTTTGAAAGTTGAAGTTACCTAGATACTTTTTACCGGCGAAACCAAGAAAACAGAATAATCGATTGACGATTTCCAATTAAAAATGAATAAACAATAAGCGATTGTCAACTTTTTCATGATTTCCTAGGAACCGCTAGATTATTTTGAATATGTCCTACAAATATGAATTCATTTCAATGATATTTGGCCGAGTTAGAACGATTTAAGTTTTAAAACTTAACTAAATCAGGGAAAACATTTTTTCAATATTTCGGTTTTGACATTAAAAATAAATATTTGAAGACAAATTCAAGAGGCAAAAGTTTCGTTTCTGTATTCTCTACAATTCTACATTATCAAGAAATTGATTCTTCGATTTTGATAACTTTCTTTTTTTGAGACGATCGGACAATACGTTCACGCGTTTTCGAGCGTTGGGCTGGTTATTGCACCCGACGGCTCAATTGTAGACGCATGTCACCTATTTTGTCTAATTTTTTTTCACAGAAATATCATCAAGTATGGAGCACAAAGGAACAAGGGACTTTCTGGCACGTTTTGGAATGACTAACGAAGATATGAATCATCAAAGTAGCCCTAGTTTTCAACAAAACGACCACCTTAATGATCCTGTACTTCTAAATTTAATGCCGGGCCCTAATCCTAATCCGAATAAACGACGCCCGCTCCCTGAAGGGTCAAAAATAGTACCAGATTGTGAGATTCCTAAAGGCTGTGCAACGAGAGACACGCGCGGTCAATTTTACAGGATAATGAAGGACAGAAAACGTTTTGTAGTTGTAGATCGCGAGGGTCAAATTGTTGGAATTTTTAATGATATGACTCATGAGCTTTATGGACTATATAGATATTTCAGAGGAGGTCCAGCTCGGGTCAAATTAGACGAAAAGCTCGAAACAGCAACAAAAATGAGTCCGACAGAAATGACAGAATTATATCCTGATCATGTAAAATACATAGTCCCACACGCGCTCTTCACGCGCTTTTAATTTTTTCTCATGCAATTATTATAAATCGAAATGTAATTAAATGAAATAAAATACCATGAAAATAATTTGTATGCCTGATCAACTTGCGAATTTTCAACAAAATACATGAGTTTTTTAACAAACAGTTGAATTTTCAACTAAAAAAGATACGTCTTTAACAAAAAAATGTTTAGTTGACACCGTAAAAAAATTGTGACTATTGCTCGAAAAATAGCCGAAGTCTGAATATGTTCATGAAAATTGTTTAAGTAATTAATAATTCTTGGTAATTTACCGAAATGGTAAAATTTTCACACAAAAAGGATTAAAATTGAACCAGAAACAGTTGGATTTTCAACACAAAAAAAACTTTTAACAAAATACTGGAATTTTCAACAAAATAGTTGAATTTTTAACCAAATATTCGAATTTTCCAAACAAAAAATATTAAACTTCTACCAAAAACAGCTGCATTTTCAACTAAATATTTCAAGTTTAAACAAACGAAAATTAATTTTTAATCAAACAGTTGCATTGACAACCAAATAGTTGAAGTTTCAAACCAAAAAGACGAATTTTCAACAAAATACATAAGTTTTCTAACGAACGGATGAATTTTCAACTAAAAAAGATACGTCTTCAACAAACAAATTTTTAGTTGACACCGTAAACAAATTGTGCCTATTTCTCGAAAAATAGCCAAAGCTGAATATGTTCATGAAAATGGTTTAAGTAATTAATAATTCTTGGTAATTTACCGAAATGGTGAAATTTTCACACAAAAAGGATTAAAATTGAACCAGAAACAGTTAGATTTTCAACAACAACAAAACTTTCAACAAAATACTGTAATTTTCAACAAAATAGTTGAATTTTTAACCAAATATTTGAATTGCCAAACAAAAAATATTAAACTTCTACCAAAAACAGCTGCACTTTCAACTAAATATTTTAAGTTTTAACAAACAAAAATTAATTTTTAATCAAACGGTTGCATTTACAACCAAATAGTTCAAGTTTCAAACCAAAAAGACGAATTTTCAACAAAATAGTTGAATTTTCAACCAAATATTCAAATTTCCAAACAAAAAATATTAAACTTCTACCAAAAACAGCTGCATTTTCAACTAAATATTTTAAGTTTTAACACACAAAAATTAATTTTTAATGAAACAGTTGCATTGAATACCAAATAGTTGAAGTTTCAAACCAAAAATACGAATTTTCAACAAAATACATAAGTTTTCTAATGAACGGTTGAATTTTCAACTAAAAAAGATACGTCTTCAAAAAAAAAAATTTTAGTTGACACCGTAAACAAATTGTGCCTATTTCTCGAAAAATAGCCAAAGTCTGAATATGTTCATGAAAATTGTTTAAGTAATTAATAATTCTTGGTAATTCACCGAAATCGTGAAATTTTCACACAAAAAGGATTAAAATTGAACCAGAAACAGTTGGATTTTCAACAACAACAAAAACTTTCAACAAAATACTGGAATTTTCAACAAAATAGTTGAATTTTTAACCAAATATTCGAATTTCCAAACAAAAAATATTAAACTTCTACCAAAAACAGCTGCACTTTCAA
>CAKNYM010040246.1:4893-15525 GCA_932195095.1 Andricus curvator
ATATTTTTTCAACGAAAAATGGAATAGTTAATTTTTCAGTTGAACAAGTTAATTTTCATGAAAATAGTTAAATTTTCAATCAAATTGATTCATTTTGAACGAAAATGATGAATCTTTAACAGGAATAGTTGAATTTTAAACGAAAAAGTCAATGTGTCAACTAAAATGTTGTAATTAGTAACAGAAGTTGAGCTAGACTCCTAGAGACTACCCGCCTTTGTATTTACTTTTTACAATCTCAGGCCTGACTGTTTCAAAGGATAGTTTTTCGAAAGCTGCATGGGCTCTCCATTAAAGATTAAACCAGTGGTCGGCACGCTTCTGACCAAGTGAGGGTACCTGGCTGACCTGACCAACGACCTACTTTCTGGTCAGGTACCTGCGAGCTTGGGCAGGCGAAAATGTGGAAAAATTTGAAATTAAAAAAATCTTCATTTTGCAATCAGAGATTTAAAAGTAATATATATTTGGGATCTAAGCATTTTTCTGATTCCAACGATGTTTTTAGGTTGAATATCTTTTGTCTTTTCATTTTTTTTCGTCTCTTATGTCGGTTTTCCAAAAGTTTAATTTTTTATTTTTAATCTTGTTTTTTACGATTAAAAGAAAATCTATTTGTTCTATCTAAAAATTATCAATAACAAATTTTTAGATCCTTTCTAGGTTCACAACTTTTGTTCATTACTTTTTTTCGCAACTTGTGCCGTTTTCCAAAAAAATTAATTTTTTATTTATAATGTTATTTCTTACGATTGAAATAAAAACAACGCATCCAATCAAAAAATTATTAATGACAAATTTGTAGCTGTTTTTTAGATGAGCAACTTTTGTTGATTCATTTTTCTCATAGTTTGTGCTGTTTGGCCAAAACTTAAATGTTTCAAGTTGTAATTTTGTTTTTTATTCTCTAACTTTTAATCAAAGAGATAAATTTTTAATCAGAAGGATAAATTTTCTACCAAGAAGGTTATTTTTCTACGAAAAAAGATTAATTTCTAATAAAATTTTCAAAATTACGAAACAAATATTTGAAAGTTTGAAGGAATTTTAAATCTAATAGTTAAATTTGCAACCAAAGAAATGAACTTTCAACCAACAATAATAATTTTATATTAAAAAAGTTTAATTTTCAACAAAATAGAGGAATTTTCAACCAAATAATTGAAGTTTAAACGGAAGAAGCTAAATTCTCAACCAAACATGGATTAATGAAATTTTCAGTTAAAAAAATTAATTTTCACTGAAAAAAATTTAAACAATATTATCCAATAGAGGTTAATGTAAAAATGGAGATTGGCCATGCGATGCATCTAATTGCATTGAATCGCACATACAGTTATAGACCGGAATTATTTTTAATTGGAGTTTTGCAATAGAATTTTAATTTATTGAATAATAAAATAATACTTTAATAAATAGTATTATTGAAGAGATTGAAGTGGTTAATTGATAATAAGGAATACAAGTTGTTATATATTATATAATTTGCACCTTTGAACTAAAGTTCAGTAAATATTGATTGTTTAATGGGAATAAAAAGTGACTTTGGACATAAATTAACAATATAATACAAATAATATTTATCGAATTTTTTTGACTGAAAGTACTTACTGCAACTAATTCAATATTTAATGAATAAAGTAAAATATTTAAATTGGAAAATAATGGAAAAAATCACTAATTGTTGAAATAAAAAAATATATTTTGAAATTATATGCATTTAATAGTATTATAAATCAAAAAGGTGTGATTTCTACTAAATTGAAAATTAGCAGAATGATCATTCCGTAATGATGAAGTGCCACCAATTTCATCTTTACTATTTAAATACATTGCGTCAATTCAAATCCATTGAGGTATATTCAATGATAGTTCTACCAATGGCATTTAATTGCAAATGCTCATTTCAACATTTCCATTTGAATACAATTGGCCTTTTTTATTTGCAGGGATGGTAAAAAAGAATGAAAAATGGCCGTATGCCAAAATGTTGTTTGGAAATTTAGGTTTTTAGCTTCTTATTTGAAAACTGCATCCAGTTTTAGGAAAACGTGGCTGAAAATATACGTATTTCAAACTATCCTTATTTGTAGCAAAAATAAAGTTTTTATTTTTAAAATAACATCTTTATTCTTAATAAAAGCTTCGTATATTTAATTTTATTATTTTGTCAAACCAAATAATATTATAATTGACACGAACAACTTTTTCCTTTAATATAGATCAATTTTTGGTTGCATGAAGCAAAATATTGTTTTACATTAAGAAACAATATTCTCGTTACAACAACAAACTATTTCTTTAATTCAAATAAAAAAGTAAAAAGATAACCAAGGAATTTCTGCAAATGAAAGAAAATTTTGTCTCGGTGAAGATAGGTATTTCTAATAAGTAATTTAATTATTCAACGAAAATATAGATTTTTATCCACTCAGTTACTTAACAGACACTGTCTAGTATTTCGGAATTTTCCGTAAGATTAATTATGTATAGTGCTACGACTGCTCTTATAGAAAATTCCGCAATAATACAGTTCGTTAATAGGCCTTATAAGAAAAATAAATATTAAACAGCCGTCATTCTGTTTTACGATAAAAAAAATTGATATGAAAGTTGATTTATGTTAATTTTTATTGATGTATTATAATTTCTTCATAGAGAAAATTTATCAGAGAAGTTAAAAAATGTATACACGAGACAAAAAGAATACAAGTTTTAATTATATTTTATTATTTAGGAATATCATTCATTTAATTCTAGATGTTACTAAGCGAAAAATATTTCACACTGGGCAGATTTTCTTTTTTCTTCTAATTATAATAAATAAATTTAATTTAAAAATTTGTCAACACGTTCTTTACCTCTGGTTTTTATCATATCAGAGTTACCAACTCCGATCTTCTCTATCGACTCTATCAAATTGTACCCTGTTTAACCAAGTGAGTGACAGGCGGCTGGCAGGTAAGCCACCTTTCATTTTAGTTCCGCAACTCAAACAATTAGGGGAACAGGGCGCGCTTTTGGACCTTTAATTTTAGTTCCCGGGAGGTTAAGGGAAACAGGGCGCGCTGCGGTAAGTCAGTCGAAATCAAATACACGGCATGAGCAATCTCCCACCTCATCTCTGGTGTTAGCTTAAAGCACTATTTTCGAAATGCCAGGTGTGCATGTGGCAATTGGGTGTGAAAATAAAGAAGCAAATCGCTTTCCAAATAACAAAAAACTAAGGAAACTAGATAATGCCATTGTGCCTGCGTACAAGGTATATCTCCACTCACGGTGCTGCCCTCTAAATAGATCTTTCACTCTCATCAGTTTCCGCTTTCATCAGCAATGGGAGTCCACCATTAGAACCGAAAAACTTTTTGTACAAGTTTAGCACAGGGTATGTCCTGACAACTAAACCACTTTTCTCTATGAAAAAACCTTTCCTGGTGGGAATATTTGGGTCTGACCGCGTTTTACCAACATTTACCGTCATGACCGGTCAGGATTTGGTCATGACTGTGAAATATCGAGCAGCGCCCATCACTACATATATATGTATTATATGTGGTGGTATCTAGTGATGCGACATCGACATCGATGTTCCTTCTTCAATGTTGGGTATCGATGTTTTTGTTTCATCGCTTATTGGTCACTAAAAGTTTTTAGATTGCGAAACTTGTGTTTTGATTGGTCCATTCGGCTGGCATCGCTTGAATCTCGTAACTAGCGTGCTAGTGTGACCATTTAACCAATCACAAACAGTGTATTTATGCGCATTATTATGGAACGGTAAGCTATGGTCTCATCGTCTCTGATTCGCTCACTCTTATTTTCTCCTCAGCAGTGATTATAACAAGCACACCATTCAAGAAGCCGGAAGCAAGAAGAAGAAGAAAACAAAGCCGACGCCAACGGAAAATTTTTAAAAACAAAGGTGAGTTGAATGCATATTTTAACTTATTAAATATTAGTTTTGATGAAAATAAAAACATATTGTACATCGAATTTATGTAATATTATATTTTTATATAAAAAAATAAAGACTAATTTATTAGTTTCTAAATTAATCTTCAGGTGTTAGTGAATTTCGTAATAAAATCGTAACGTACCATATACAAGTTATATCGGTTAATTATTATCTTTTCTCCAAATCCAGAATATGAGTTGGAATTTATTTAACTTTTGATTGAAAATTTGATATTTTAAATTAAAAATTGATCTTTTCTAGTAGAAAATGTATATTCGTTTTAAATTAGTCTTTTTTGGTAGAAAATGTATCTTCTTGCTTGAAAAATAAACTTTTTAGTCGAAAAATTAACTACTTTGCTGAAAATTCGTTTCTTTTTCGTTTTAAATATAATTTTTTTGTCTGATATTTTAAATATGTCATTTTTGATTAAAAATTGCTATTTTTAATTAAAAAGTGATCTTTCCTATATAAAAAATCATGTATTTTGTTGAAAGTTGGTATTTTTTGGTAGGAAACTAATCTTCTTGGTTGACAATTTAACTTTTGCTGTACATTTATTTATTTTTCGGTCCAAAAATGATTTTGTTGTCTGAAAATTTAAATATTTTCTTTTTTGTTCTTCGTTATTCATAATGTGTCCCCTAAGGGTTTACATGACTTCCATTTCTTACAACACTTCCTTCTACATATTTTATAAAATCTTATCCTTACTATTTACAGTTATTTACACCTATTTACAGAAAATCTTATATCTATATCCTTGTTTCTATTTTTTGACGATAGCGCAATTTGGGACGTGTTAGCGAACGCGTGAGCGAGTGATCGAAAGCGAGAGTGCAAGCGAGAGAGAGAGCGATAACGCAAACGCAACTTAATTTACTTATGCTATTACATAGCCATTACTTACAAATCTTTACGCTTCTAATTTAAGCGACTTCCGTTTCCTTTTCCTTTCACTTCTCTTGTAACTCCATTTTGCCATTTTTTTCCATCCATTCTTTCATTCTTTCTCATTTGCTCCCCTAGCACCCTCTAACTCCTTCATCCACTCTTCCCCCAAACCATCCTCCCCTAGAATCTTCACCACATTCTCTTGCCAGCTTCCTTTATCTTCCATTCCTCTCCTACATCCTTCCCATACATGCTCCCATGTTTCCTCTTCCCATTCACAGATTCTGCACTTCCTGTTCTCTTTCTTATCCCAATACGTACCTGCCCTTACCTCGTTTCCCAATCTAAATCTTGCTATTCTGGTCCATCTTTTCTCTCCCCATCCTTTTTCTAGATACTTTGGTACTCCTTCCTTTTTTATCATCTTGTACCATTTATTATATTTTGATTCCTCAATCATCCCCCATCTTTCTATTAATTGTCTTTCCCTATCCTTTTCTTCTACTTCTTCATAGTTGACTCCACTCTCGTCTTCTATACCTCTAGCCTTAAAGAACTCCCTCCTTTCTTCTTCCCATCTCGTTATTTCCATCGCCCTCCCTCTCCTTCCCTCTACCTGCATCAAACACTTTCTCGCTAACTCCCCTCCCTTTCCCTCCCTCAGCTTCGTCTCAAAATTCCAGGCCCTCTTTCCCGCTCAAGTACTTAATTTATCCCTTTGCGCTTCTTCCCTCACCATATATCCCGGTGTCCTCCAGTCTACCCCTAGCGTCCACCTTATATACCTTTCTTGTAAACTCTCAATCTCTTTCCTTTCTTTCCATCCCCATATCTCTGCTCCATAACCTAATACCGGCCATACCAGCGTATCAAATAACCAGAGTCTCCTTCTCCAATTTTTTTTAAACCTTTTTCCTATTCCCCATATCTGTTTCATTACCTCTGCTGCTTTTTTTTATCCTTTCTCTTATATGAGCTCTATGATCTCTATTTGCTTGCAAGTTATATCCCAAATACTTAAACTCTTTCACTTCTTCTAATTTTATTCCCTTCCATCTCCCCGTCCATTCTTTCTTTCTTCCCCCTCCTTTCCGAAACCTCATTATCTTTGTCTTTTCTACATTTAAATTCAACTTTGTTCCATCTAAGTATTTCTCTAATCCTGTAATTAAGCCCGCCACCCCTTCTTCATCCTCTGCCATCAACACTATATCGTCTGCGTATGCCAGTGTATATATCTTTTCGTTCCCCATCCTAACTCCTCCCCACCCTTTTCTCTTCATTTCCTCTTCCAAGTCTGATATTAATATATTAAATAAAAGTGGGCTCAGAGGACATCCTTGCCTTACTCCTCTCACCAACCAGAAACTATCTCCTACTTGCTCTCCTACCTTTACCTTGCTTTTTGTCACTCTAAAAATTTCCGATACTCTCTTTATTAAACCCTCTCGTATCCCCTTTTTCACCACAACTTTTTCTATCTCGCCTCGGTCTAATGAGTCAAACGCCGCCTTCAAGTCCACGAATACTGCTACCATTGCCCCTTTCTCCCTTTTAATCCTCTTATTTACTAAATAGTTCAGAACATATATATTGTCCATCACCCCCATCCCTTTTCTAAACCCTGTCTGATTCGGTGGCTCTATCTTTTCTCCACAACTTCTTTTTTTAACCTCTCCGATAGAACAGTCACATATACTTTATAAGGTGTTGGCATTAGTGTCACTCCCCTATAATCTTTAACCTCCTCCCCTTTGCCTTTCTTCACTATTGGTATCACTACTCCTTCTTTCCATAACTCTGGCCACCCCTCTCCTCTCCATACTCTATTGCACATTATCCATGCCCATTCCTTCAATTCTGTCCCCCCATATTTCCATACTTCATTTGGAATCTCATCTATACCAGGTGCCTTTCCATGTTTCATCATCCCTAATACCTTGTCTATTTCTTCCCTTGTAATGTCCTCCTCCTCATCTGTTTCCCTACCATCTTTTCCTCCTTTCCTAACTTTCCTATCTACCCCTCCTAGTAATTCCATAAAATATTTTTTTCATTCTACCATCTCAATATCCTGGTTTACTCTTTTCCTTCTTCGTCTCTCTCTATTTACCACCTTCCAAACCTCTTCTTCCGTCCTAGCCTTCTCCGCTTCTTCTTCAAACCTTTTATTTTCTTCCTCTTTTTTTTGATCACACAACTCAGTATACTCCTTCTTTTTTCTCCTATATTCTTCTCCACTACTTGTCCCTTTTCTCCATTTTCTTAATTCCCTTTTCACTTCCTTCTTCTTCTTCTGTTTACAATTCTCATCCCATCCACTTCTATCGCCTCCTTCACTAACTTCTTTTTTGCTTGTGCAGTCTAATACTCCTTTTATTTCTCCTATAATTATTTCCATTTCCTCGTTTACGTTTCCTTCCCCCATTTTGATATTCCTGATTTTTTCTTTAAACTGTTTTTTACCTTCCATTGAGCAATCCCCTCTTCCTGCTCTTTTTACTTTTGCTTCCTTTTTAGCCTTATTGATATTACTCATTTCTCCCTCTACTGTCACTATTAAGGGAAAGTGATCCGAATCTACATAATTCCCTACCTCTAGTTTCTTAACCTTCTCTCTTACTTCGTCGTCCACTACCACATAATCAATTACCGTTCCCCTCTTTCCTCCTGAACGCGTATATTCCCCTTCCTCACCCCCCTCTATACTTCCGATTAGAATAAACCATCCCATCTGCGCTAGGCTCTTTAACAACTTCTTTCCCTCCCCATTCAGTATCTTGTCCTTGGATTTTCTCCCTCGCTCTCCATCCCATTCCCTTCCTCCTCTATCTCTTGTTTTGTATAAACTAATTCATTTATTTTTCGGCCTAAATATGATTTTGTTGTCTGAAAATTTAAATATTTTATTTTTGGTTCAAAATTGATATTTTAAGTTAAAAAGCGATCTTTTATGTTTGAAAATTCATGTATTTTGTTGAAAATTGGTATTTTTTGGTAGGAAACTAATCTTCTTGGTTGAAAAATTAAATTTGGCCGTACATTCGTTTATTTTTCGGTTGAAATATGATTTTGTTGTCTGAAAATTAAAATATTTCATTTTTGGTTGAAAATTGATATTTTAAGTTCAAAAGTGATCTTTCATGTTTGAAAATTCATGTGTTTTGTATAAACTAATTTCCCAGCTAACACAGATACCAGCCTGAGTAGTCACATGCTTGTAACAAGATTCAGAAAACCAGTCACTAGTGACTTCCTTGATGGTCATGCAGTGACAATATGTTTCCCACTCAAAGCAGTAACATGTTACAAGCGAAGCCGGTAACATTATCTCGTCAGATTAATCACATGCTTATAACAAAGTGATGTTTGGGAAAACAACGTACAATGACAGATTAACCTCAAAATATCCAGCATTTCGAAATAAAAATTATTAATACACTTGCAAAAATGTTAGAATAGGACATAATTAAGTGATCAATAATTTCCGGGAAAGTGATATAATATTATAGACTTCCAACTTGATTAAATAACGTATGAACACATATTTTATAAACGAAATAGCGAGATTTTTGAGCTGAACCTTTACGAAAACGAAGTGGCATAAGTCACTTCTAACCTCTAATATTAGAGGTTAGAACCATAATGTAAATAAATGTTTATAAAAATGAAATATTGAATTTCAAATAATTAAATAAAGTATTTATCTTCTAATAAATTTTTTATATGCGAAGTGTTATTATTATTATGTTGAAACTACAAAGCTGCCTTCAAAAGTTTAAGTTTTCTATAATAAATATATACATAGCATATACAATACGTATTTTATCCATAACAATATGCACTATGCAGCAATTAGAAGCTTTTTAAAAATAAATGTGAAAGATTGCAAGAAAACAGTTTTTCAAGATTCCTAGGGAAATTAGAGATTATTTTTTATTTTGAAAAATTAATTTTACCAAAATATTTCGAAAGATTTCAAAAGATTCACAAAATTGTCAAAAAAGAATCCCGAAGATTTCAAGCAAATTCTTTTAATTTTGTAGAATTTTTGTAATATTTTAAGAAATATTCGAATCCGTTAAAAAATATTCAAATGTCTTAAACAAATTTCCAAAATAATTTAAAATTGGAAAATATAATTTTAAGGGAATTATTAAAAATATTTTAAGACAAAAACAAATTTTTATGTGTGAATACAAATTTAACAATAATTCAATCAATAATTAATAATTATTTAAAACTACTTAAAATATGATGTAATTTTTAATTTAAACTCGAATTTAAAAAGTATTCAGTTTGAAAAAAATTCGCAAATTTATTGATTCATTCTTTAATTGACAGCATTAAGAATGATACCGTGGATTCATACTTTCTTAACTGAATCTGAATCTTTGAACTGTACAAAGTTGAAAAAAAATTATTTTGCAGTATAAATGCATTTATTTAAAATTTTGTTAATCAAAGCGTGTTAATAGCTTTCATTTATAAATAAAAAAATTTTAATTTCAATTTTAAAAGTTTATAATTAAAGTGTTTTTAAATTGTATTGACCACCGTGCAAAAGAGACCCAGGAAATAAGTATTATCAGTTTGTTTTTAAGTTATATCAATATAATTTTATTAAGAACTCTTTTCAAATATTTCTAATCTCTTCGAAACTTCTAAAATTCCTGATTATATTTTAAACAAGCTTAAATTTTTTCTTAAATTTGGAAAAATCTTTCAGAATTAAAAAAACTACCTTCCTTGAAATCTCACAGATTTTTTTCCACATTTTTAGAAACCTTTTAAAATCTGTTGAAATTTTCTTTAAAAACTAATTTTTTGAATTAATCTTATCAAATTTTAAAATATTTTGAAGTCTTCTCAAAACTTGTACACCTTCTAAATATATTTTAAAATTATTCAATTTTTTTTTAATTTTGCAAAATTAAAAAAATTGTCTTAAAATCTGCCAGATGCTTTTCTGACAATTTTTGAAATCGTTAAAAATGTTTTAAATCTTTCTAAATATTCTCTGAGAATTAATTTTCAAACATAAAAAGCATTTGAAATTCGGTTAGAATATTAAGAATTTTTTTTATTATCTTAAAACATTTCAAAATTCTCAAGATTTAAATTATTCTCCAATCTTTTCAAAACTTCTGAATATCTATTGTCCAGATTCTTTTTCGACATATTGTGGAATCTTCAAAACTTAAAGTAATTCTTTCAAAATAAAACCTGAATGATTTTAAATTTTGCCAGAAATCTTATTGTCAGTACCGGTAATTGTCTGGTTACGCTACCGGCGAGGTAGCAAAATGTTAAGAACGGAATCATTTTCCAATTTTATTAGGTTTTTTACAATTAAAATTGTCTCTTTTATCAATACTGCTTAGAAATATTCAGAAATCTATTTTATTTTTTAAATGACTTTTAGTCTACAATATTATAATTTTAAATCTTTCGATTTTAAATTATTCAGATTCAAAATTTTGTGCTTTTAGAAATTAAACTTATTACACTAATTTTTTAAAACCAATTTAATAATACTAATTAAAAAAAAAAAACAGTTTTAAAATATCAAAGACTAAAAAAACATTTTATATTTTCAAATTTAGTTTTCAAACGAAAAAATGGATTTTATTTAATTTCGACTGATTTCAAATGTCGGTATTTAATTTCAAACATTTTCATTTTGAAACCAGTTTAATTGAAAAAATTTCATATTGTCTAACGTAAAAACTAGTCAATTTCCAAAATTTAAGGGATTATTAAATCTACAACTTTTGTTTTTA
>CAKNYM010040248.1:7516-31636 GCA_932195095.1 Andricus curvator
TTTTCTACCAAAATAGTTTAACGCTCAACGGGAAATGTAATACACTCGAGGTCGCCTCGAAAGGGCCGCAGTGCGCAAGTACTCAGTCGAGTATATTGCGTCATATTATGTATTACAATTGGAAACGGTTCAGGCCAACCAAAACAGAGTAATTTTCAACAAAAAAGTACCATTTTTTAAAATTTGAACAAAGGAGTTGAATTTTTGAAATATTGTATTACGTTTTTTTGTATCTTTTAGAATGATTTTGAAATTTGGAATTTGAATGGCAATATTAATTTAAGAAAATGGAGGTATGAATTTCCAAAATTTGTATGCATTAGCGTGTCAGTTAATTATGTGGCAGGGTCTCTTGGTATCTTAATTATTTAATCGTTCGTTACAAGTTATAATTGCTTGCGAAGTTGCTCGACGGTTGAACGCCAAACTTGGCATAATACAACCGCAGCCTGCGAAAACGAGGCTTTCAAGACAGGTGGTGAGTGACTCTTTTCAGGCCAAGACGTCACGACAAAGAACTTATGCTATAACTATACAAAGGAGGAATTATTTATTGCTAAGAAAAAGTTAATTAAAGCAAACGAGACATTTATTACAAATAGTTTAATTTATAGCACATTGAGTAGGGTGGGCCGCAAAAACTCGAAATGATTAGATTCATTGCCCTTTACAGCAATTTTGGTGTGGTCCTGATCAGGCCCCGATCGGGGCGTGAGTTTCATTCCCTATCCGGGCCAGATCGGGAAAAATTGGGTTTTTTTTTTTAATCCCTTGGAAAATCTTTAAATCCGTTTAAAATCTTTTAAAATCTCTCTAAATTTCTCAAACGTTTCAAAAAATTTCTGGAATTTCAAAAAATACCCTGAAATATTTTAAGTTCTCTGAAATTCCTTCAAATTATTGAAACCAATGAAACAATCGCTGGAATCTTTCAAAAAATCCTAACATTTTTAAAATTTTTGGTAATACTTTGAAATTATTTGGAAATTTTGAAATTCCGTGGAATTTCTTAAAACCCTTGAAAATTTAGTGGAATTTTTAAAAGCTCTTGAAAATATCCCGGAATTCTTAAAAGCTGTTGAAAATTCCCTGGAATATTTAAAAATACCCTACAATCTTTAAAACCCCCTGCAATCATTCAAGTTTTTTTGAAAGTTTTTAAAGCTCTTAAAAATTCCTTGAAATTTAAAAAAATACTCTAAAATCTTTTATTTCTTTCAAAATCTTTCAAAAAATCCTAACATTTTTTAAATCTTGGGTGATACTTTGAAATATTCGAAATTTTTCAAATTCCTTAGAGTTTCTTAAAACTCTTGAAAATTCCTTGGAATTTCCTAAAACTCTAGAAAATTCCGTGGAATTTTTAAAAGCTCTTGAAAATATTCCGGAATTCTTAAAAGCTGTTGAAAATTCCCTGGAATATTTAAAAATACCCTGAAATCTTCAAAACCCCCTGCAAGCATTCAATTTTTTAAAAAGTTTTTAAAGCACTTGAAAATTCCTTGGAATTAAAAAAAATACCCTACAATCTCGAAAAGCCTTTGAAATCTTTTGAAATTCTTTAAAAGTTTTTAAAGCTCTTAAAAATTCCTTGAAATTTAAAAAAATACTCTAAAATCTTTTAAGCTTTCTGAAATTCCTTTAAATTATTATTATATTTGTTGGAATCTTTCAAAAAATCCTAACATTTTTTAAATCGTGGGTGATACTTTGAAATATTTGAAATTTTTCAAATACCTTGGAATTTCTTAAAACTCTTGAAAATTCCTTGGAATTTCTTAAAAGTCTTGAAAATTCTGTGGAATTTTTAAAAGCTCTTGAAAATATCCCAGAATTCTTTCAAGCTGTTGAAAATTCCCTGGAATATTTAAAAATACCCTAAAATCTTTAAAACCCCCTGCAATCATTCAATTTTTTTTGAAAGTTTTTAAATCACTTGAAAATTCTTTGGAATTTAAAAAAATACCCTGCAATCTTGAAACGCCTTTGAAACCTTTTGAAATTCTTTAAAAGTTTTTAAAGCTCTTAAAAATTCCTTGAAATTAAAAAAAATACTCTAAAATCTTTTAAGCTTTCTGAAATTCCTTTAAATTATTATTATATTTGTTGGAATCTTTCAAAAAATCTTACAATCTTTGGTCATACATTGAAATATTTTTTTTTTAAATTACAAATTCATTAGAATTTTTTAAAATGCCCTAAAATCTCTAAGATTCTTTGAAATCTATTAAAAATAACCTAGATTTTTTCAAATTCTTTATAATCTTTTGAAATCTCTTCAAATTTTTTAGACCTCTGAAAATTCCTTAAAATTTGAAAAAATACCCTAAAACCTTTCAAGTTCTCTGAAATCCCTTCAAATTATTATTATATTCGTTGAAATATTTTTAAAAATCCTAAAATTTTTCAAATTTTTGGTAATTTGGGATTTTTTCAAATTTCTTGGAATTTTTAAAAATACCCTAAACTCTTGAAAAGCCTTAGAAATCTTTTGACATTCTTTAAAAGTTTTTAAAGCTCTTAAAAATTCGTTGGAATTTTTTTAAATGCCCTAAAATCTTTAAGATAATTTGAAATCTCTTTAAATTATTGAAATCCATTAAAAATACCCTAAAATGTTTCAAATTCTTCGCAATATTTTCAAATCTCTTCAAATCTTGTTCAACTCTTAAAAATTCCTTGAAATTTTAAAAAATACCCTAAAATCTTTAAGATCCTTTGAAATCTCTTTAAATTATTGAATTCTATGAAAGATACCCTGAAATATTTCAAATTCTTCATAATATTTTTAAATCTCTTCAAATTTTGTTAAGTTCTGAAAAATTCCTTGAAATTTGAAGAAATACCCTAAAATCTTTTAGGTTCTCTAAAATCCCTTTAAATTATTATTATATTCGTTGAAATCTTTCAAAAAGTCCCAAAAATTTTCAAATCTTTACTAATTTGGGATTTTTTCAAATCCCTTGGAATTTTTAAAAATACCCTCAAATCTTGAAAAGCCTTTGAAATTTTTTGAAATTCTTTGAAAGTTTTTAAAGCTCCTGAAATTTCCTTGAAATTTTTTTGAATGCCCTAAAATCTTTAAGATCCTTTGAAATCTCTTGAAATTATTAAAATCTATTAAAAATACCCTAAAATATTTCAAATTCTTTACAATATTTTAAAATCTCTTCAAATTTTTTTAAGTTTTTAAAAATTCCTTGAAATTTGAAAAAATACCCTAAAATCTTGTAAGATCTCTGAAATCCCTTCAAATTATCATTATATTCGTTAAAATCTTTTAAAAAATCTTCAAATCTTGTTAAGCTCTTAGAAATTCCTCGAAATTTTAAAAAATACCCTAAAATCTGTTAACTTCTCTGAAATTCCTTCAAATTATTATATTCCTTGGAATCTTTCAAAAAATCCTAAAATTTCAAATCTTTGGTAGCACATTGAGATATTTGACAATTTTTTTCAAATACCTTGGAATTTTTTTAAGCTCTTGAAAATTCCCTTGAAATTTTTAAAAGCACTTGAAAATTCCTTGGAATTTTTAAAAATACCCTAAAATCTTGGAAAGCCTTTGAAATCGTTTTAAATTCTTTGAAAGTGTTTTAAGCTCTCGAATATTCCCTTGGAATTGTTCAAAGCTTTTGAAAATTCCTTGAAATTTAAAAAAAGTACCCTAAAATCTTTCAAGTTCTCATAAATCCCTTTAAATTATTGAAATTAATTAAACATTCGTTGGAATCTTTAACAAAATCCTAAAATCTTTAAAATCTTTGGTAATACCTTGAAATCTTTGAAATTTTTAAAATTCCTTGATATTTTTTAAAAGCTCGTGAAAATATCCCGGAATTTTTAAAAATACCCTAAAATCTTTCAATTTTCTTTCAAAGTTTGTAAAGCACTTGAAAATTCATTGGAATTTTCAAAAATACTTTACAATCTTTTAAGCTCTCTGAAATTCCATTAAATTTTTATTATATAGATTGGAATCTTTCAAAAAATCCTAAAATCTTTAAAAACTTTGGTAATAGATTGGAATATTAAAAAAAAAATTCAAATCCCTTAAAATTTTCAAAAATGCCCTAAAATCTTGAAAAGCCTTTGAAATCTTTTGAAATTCTTTAAAAGTGTTTAAAGCTCTTGAAATTTCTTGAAATTTTAAAAAACACTCTAAAATCTTTTAACTTCCCTGGAACCCCTTAAAATTATTATTGTTATATTTGTTGGAATCTTTAAAAAAATCCTAAAATCTTTCAAATCTTTGGTAACACATTGAAATATTTGACAATTTTTTTCAAATCCCTTGGAATTTTTTAAAGATTTCGAAAATTCCCTGGAATTGTGTAAAACTCTTGAAAATTCCCTTGGAATTTTCAAAAGCACTTTAAAATTCCTTGTAGTTTGTTTGAATACCCTAAAATCTTGGAAAGCTTTCAAGATCTTTTTAAATTCTTTGAAATTTTTTAAAGCTCTTGTAAAAGCCCTCTTTAAATTATTGAAATGAATGAAAAATTCCTTGGAATCTTTCAAAAAATCCTAAAATTTTCAAAATCTTTGGTAATACCTTGAAATATTTGAATTTTTTTTAATTCCTTGGAATTTTTTAAACTCTTGAAAATTCCATGGAGTTTTCAAAAGCTCTTGAAAGTATCCCGAAATTTTTAAAAGCTGTTGGGAATTCCCTGGAATTTTTAAAAGCTCTTAAAATTTCGTGGAATTTTTAAAAATACCCTAAAATCTTGAAAAGCCTTCGAAATCTTTTGAAATCTCTTCAAAGTTTTTAAAGCTCTTGAAAATTCCTTGAAATTGTGTAAAGCTGTTGAAAAGTCCCTTAGAATTTTTAAAAGCACTTGAAAATTTCTTGTAATTTTTTGAAATACCTTAAAATCTTGGAAAGCTATCAAATTCTTTGAAATTTTTTAAAAACTCTTGAAAAAACCCATGGAATTTTTAAAAGTTCCTTAAAATTCCTTGGAATTTTAAAAAATACCCTAAACTCTTTTAATTTCTTATAAATCCCTTCAAATTATTGAAATCAATGAAAAATTCGTTGGAATATTTCAAAAAATCCTAAAATTCTTAAAATCTTTGGCAATACCTTGAAATATTTGAATTTTTGTTATTCATTGGAATTTTTTAAAACCCTTGAAAATTCCATGTAGTTTTTAAAAGCTCTTGTAAATATCCCGGAATTTTTAAAAGCTGCTGGGAATTCCCTGGAATTTTTAAAAGCTCTTGAAAATTCTGTGAAATTTTTTAAAATACCTTAAAATCTTGAAAAGCCTTTGAGATCTTTCAAAATTCTTTAAAAGTTTTTAAAGCTCTTGAAAATTCCTTGGAATTTTTGAAAATGCTCTAAAATCTTCAAGATCCTTTGAAATCTATTAAAAATACCTTCAAATATTTCAAATCATATACAATCTTTTGAAATCTCTCCAAACTTTTTAAAGCTCTTGTAAATTCCTTTTAATTTTAAAAAATACTTCAAAATCTTTTAACTTCTCTGAAATCCCTTTAAATTATTATTATTATAATCGTTGGAATCTTTAAAAAAATCTTAAAATCTTTCAAATCTTTGGTAACACATTGAAATATTTGACAATTTTTTTCAAATCCCTTGACATTTTTTAAAGCTCTCGAAAATTCCCTGAAATTGTGTAAAGCTCTTGAAAATTACCTTGGAATTTTTAAAAGCACTTGAAAATTCCCTGCAATTTTTTTAAATACCCTAAAATCTTGGAAAGCTTTTATAATTTTTTTAAATTCTTTGAAATTTTTTAAAGCTCTTGAAAAAACCCTTGGAATTTTTAAAAGTTCTCGAAAAATCCCTTGGAATTTTTAAAAATTCTTTCAAGTTCCTTCGAATTTTAAAAAATACCCTAAAATCTTTTAATTTCTCATAAATCCCTTTAAATTATTGAAATCAATGAAAAATTCGTTGGAATCTTTCAAAAAATTCTAAAATGTTTACAATCTTTGGTAATACCTTGAAATATTTGAATTTTTTGTTAATTCCTTGGAATTTTTTAAAACTCTTCAACATTCCATGGAGTTTTTAAAAGCTCTTGAAAATATCCTGGAATTTTTAAAAGCTGTTGTGAATTGCCTGGAATTTTTAAAAGCTCTTGAAAATTTCGAGAAATTTTTTTAAATACCCTAAAATCTAGAAAAACCTTTGAAATCTTTTGAAATTCTTTAAAAGTTTTTGAAGCTATTGAAAATTCCTTGGAATTTTTGAAAATGCTCTAAAATCTTTAATATCCTTTGAAATCTATTAAAAATACCTTCAAATATTTCAAATCATTCACAATCATTTGAAATCTCTTCAAACTTCTTAAAGCTCTTGAAAATTCCTTGAAATTTTAAAAAATTCTCTAAAATCTTTTAACTTCTCTGAAATCCCTTTAAATTATTATTATTATATTTGTTGGGATCTTTAAAAAAATCCTAAAATCTTTTAAATCCTTGGTAACACATTGAAATATTTGACAATTTTTTTAAATCCTTTGAAATTTTTTAAAGCGCTCGAATATTCCCTGAAATTGTGTAAAGCTCTTGAAAATTCCCTTGGAATTTTTAAAAGCACTTGAAAATTCCTTGTAATTTTTTTAAATGCCTTATAATCTTGGAAAGCTTTTAAAATCTTTTTAAATTCTTGGAAATTTTGTAAAGCTCTTCAAAAAACCCTTGGAATTTTTAAAAGTTCTTGAAAAATCCCTTGCAATTTTTAAAAATTTTCTAAAATTCCTTCGAATTTTCAAAAATACCCTAAAATCTTTTAATTTCTCATAAATCCATTTAAATTATTGAAATCAATGAAAAATTCTTGAAATATTTGAATTTTTTTTTAATTCGCTGGAATTTTTTTAAACTCTTGAAAATTCCATGAAGTTTTTAAAAGCTCTTGAAAATATCCCGGAATCTTTAAAAGCTGTTGGGAATTCCCTGGAATTTTTAAAAGTATTTGAAAATTTCGTGGAATTTTAAAAAATACCCTAAAATCGTGAAAAGCCTTTGAAATCTTTTGAAATTCTTTAAAAGTGTTTAAAGCTCTTGAAAATTCCTTGGAATTTTTAAAAATGCTCTAAAATCTTCAAGATCCTATGAAATCTATTAAAAATATCTTCAAATATTTCAAATCATTTACAATTCTTTGAAATCTCTTCAAACTTTTTAAAGTTCTTTGAAAATTCCTTGAAACTGTGTAAAGCTCTTGAAAATTCCCTTGGAATTTTTAAAAGCACTTGAAAATTCCTTGTAATTTTTTTAATTACCCTATAATCTCGGAAAGGTTTTAAAATCTTTTTAAATTCTTTGAAAGTTTTTAAAGCTCTTGAAAAAACCCTTGAAATTTTTGAAAGTTCTTGAGAAATCCCTTGGAATTTTTAAAAATGCTTTCAAATTCCTTCGAATTTTCAAAAATACCCTGAAATCTTTTAATTTTTCATAAATCCATTTAAATTATTGAAAACAATGGAAAATTCTTGAAATATTTAAATTTTTTTTTAATTCCTTTGAATTTTTTAAAAGCTCTTGAAAATATCCCGGAATTTTTAAAAGCTGTTGGGAATTCCCTGGAATTTTTAAAACTTCTTGAAAATTTCGTGAAATTATAAAAAATACCCTAAAATCTTGAAAAGCCCTTAAAATCTTTTGAAATTCTTAAAAAAATTTTAAAGCTCTTGAAAATTCCTTGGAATTTTTAAAAATGCTCTAAAATGTTTAAGATCCTTCGAAATCTATTAAAAATATCTTCAAATATTTCAAATCATTTACAATTCTTTGAAATCTCTTCAAACTTTTTAAAGTTCTTGAAAATTCCTCGAAATTGTGTAAAGCTCTTGAAAATTCCCTTGGAATTTTTAAAATCACTTGAAAATTCCTTGCAATTTTTTTAAATACCATAAAATCATGGAAAGCTTTTAAAATCTTTTTAAATTCTTTGAAAGTTTTCAAAACTCTTGGAAAAACCCTTGGAATTTTTAAAAGTTCTTAGAAATTCCTTGGAATTTTAAAAAATACCCTGGAATCTTTTAATTTATCATAAATCCCTTTAAATGATTGAAATTAATGAAAAATTCATTGGAATCTCTAAAAAAGTCCTAAAATTTTTTAAATATTTGGTAATACCTTGAAATATTTGATTTTTTTTAATTCCTTGAAATTTTTTTAAACTTTCGAAAATTCCATGGAGTTTCCAAAAGCTCTTGAAAATATCCCCGAATTTTTAAAAGCTGTTGGGAATTCCCTGGAATTTTTAAAAGCTCTTGAAAATTTCGTGGAATATTTGAAAATACCCTAAACTCTTTAAAACCCTTTACAATCTTTCAAAAAAAAAAATGTCACAAAACCAAAATTGTTCTATTTCTGATATATTTTGATTTTTTTTTAAATCCTTTGAATTCCTTTGAATTCCTTTGAAGATTTTTTAATTCACCTTGAAATGGTTAGTTTTTAATCCCTCATTGTAGAAGAATTTATGATACGGAAAAAAAAAATTAAAATTACGATTTCTTTTACTGTTCTTCTTTTACTCTGAAACTTAATTTTTTTTTTTTTTCGCACTGAAAAGAGCTGCGTAACCGAGAGAAAGAAACCATTAGACAAGTTACACAAGCGAGAAATTTCACGGGTGAAGTTCCTAAATACCGTTTCGCTGTACTTATCTTTCACGAACAGGTGTGAATTTTCTGAATTTAAAAATAAAAACATTTCAACATTTCGCTACTATTTTATTTACAAAAGCATGAACTTTGGCGTAAAGAGTCATTTTAAAATTAGAAAACTTTTTAGACCGGATGCCAACAATTTTTTCCAAATTTTTTTTTCAATTGTGGCGCATTTTTTTAAAATGCTGAACTCTTTCGAAATCAGCAGGAAAATTTCAAAAAATTTGAAAATTTAAAAAAGAGCGCCAATTTGTATGAAAATCAAAAATTTAATTTTATCAAAAAATACTCGAGAAATAAAAAATATTTACATAGCAAACTACTTTTTGAGGACTAAAAAAAGTTCCTTTACCACTTTTTGATATTTAAAAAAAAAATTTTCGTAGTTCACAAGAAAAATTTTTTTTGAACATTTTGAAAAATAAAGTGTCTATTATTATCATTGAAAAATTGCGAAAAACGATATCATATATTTGAAGAGACAGGAAGTAAAACTAGTAATTTTTTTTTAAATGCATATATTTTGGAAACGGTGGAAAATCTTGAAAAGTCATTTTATTTTATTATAATATTTTATTAATTTCTTAAAATTTGGAAATTTTCCTATGGATTTCTGAAAGAGTGTGAAATTAATCATAATAATAATCATAAAATTTATTTGGTTATGAAAAACAATTTTTATGTTGGATATTGATATTGACACCCTTAAAATTTTTTTTTTTAATTAAGAAACTTTTAGGGAATATTACTTACTTTACTTTAGATTTTTATTTTAAATAAAAAATCATTGAATTCAGCTAAAAAGGACGAATTTTCGACCCAAAAGGTTTTTTCCGTCAGGAAAGAAAAAAATTTTAACCTAATTATAATTTGAGGGAAAAAATCGTTTTTAATACAAAATAAAAATTTCAAAATAACTATTTTTCAATTTAATTTTTTGTAATTTGATTAAAATATAATTTTCTTATGATTCTTGAGACAATTCAAAAAGATTTTTGAAGATTTCACATACGTCAAAAAATTATCTAACAAATTTTTTAGAAAGTTTTTTTATTTTACAGGATTTTACAAAAATTTAGGAAAAATTCGAGTTCGTTAAAAATATATTGAGGAATTTTTACATTTTTGAAGGAAATAAAAATATTTTCAAACTTTGCAAGATTTCTGAAGATTTATAATGTTTTTTTCTCAAACGTGAAATAGTGCTAAATATCTTTTAAATTAATTTAAATTATTCCTAAAATTTTGTAAAATCCTGCAAAATAAGAAAAAATGGTTTAGAAATTTTCTAGATACTTTTTCAACATATTTAGGAAAATTATATTTATATAACCTTAAAGCAAATAAACAAAAAAAAACCTAAAAAAATAAGTAGTTATTCAAAATTTTCATTTTGTATTTAAATTATTTTTCTCTTCCCTCCTTAATTTAAAATTTAAAAGTTTTTTTATTGAGAATTCACTTTTTGGTTGAAAAAGAATTTTTTCGGTGAGAAAATTAAACTCTATTGAAGAAATTATTTTTTAGGCTAAAAATTGAATTGGTTGGTTGAAAATTAATCTTTTTTAGTTGAGATAGAAAATTCAACTATTTGGTTGAAAATGATCTTTTTGGTTAAAAATTCATATTTTCGGGTAGAAAATTCAACTCTTTTGTAGAAATTTAATTTTTTTTAGTTAAAAGTGGAACCTTTTGTTAAAAATTAATCTGTGTTGGTGGAAACTTCAAGTTTTTTGTAAATAATTCGCCTTTTTGGTTGAACTCAACTTTTTTTATTTGAAATTAAAATATTTTTTGGTTGAAATGTCAACTATTACATTTTTCGTAAAAATTTCCTTTTCATAAAATGCGACTGTTTTTTATTTCGAATTAAAATCTTTTTTTAATTGAAAATTCAACAATTTGGTTGAAAGATAAACTTCGTTGTTAAAAATTCTTTCTTTTTGTTCTTGTAGATTCACCATTTTTGTCGAAAATTCAACTATTTTGTTGAAAATTTAATTATTTTGTTGAAAATTCAACTCTGAATTCAACTCTTTGGAATGAAATATTACATTTTTTTGCGAGAATTCATATTTTTTGGTAAAAAAATTTAACTACTTGGTGGAAACTTAAATTACTTTGTTAAAAATTCTTTTTTTTTCTGTTGAAGATTCATAAATTTGGTTAAAAATGTATGTATTTTTTTTTAAATTAAAGTTGAAGACTCAACTGTATTTTTTTTTAGAAAATTCTTCTTTTTTGCTCGCAAACTCAACAATTTTTTAAACATTTTTTTTCTTGACTGAAAAATCTTTCTTCGTTGAAAAATGAACTTTTTGTTCCAAAAATCGTCTTTTTGAATTGAAAATTCATCATCTGTGGTAAAATTTTCATCTTTTTTTATTAAAATTCCAACTGTTTGGTTGAAAATTAATATGTTTTGGGTGCAAATTTAACTATTTTGTTGAAAATTCGACTGTTTTGTTGAAAATTAATTTTTTAAATTGAAAATTCAACTATTCCCTTTTTTGTTCGAACATGATATTTTTAATTAAAATTTTATGTTTTCTAATTGAAAAACCAACAATTTGACTGAAAAAAAATCTCTTTTTTGTTTTAATTCAACAGGTTGAAAATTCCTTCTTTCCTTTAATTAATTTTTTAACTGAAAATTTTGACTATTCCATTTTTGGTTCGAAAAAAATCTTTTCAGTTGAAAATACAACTATTTAGTGTGAAATTAATCTTTCTTGAGTGAAAATTGATCTGTATATTTGAGGATTCAACTATTTTCTTTAAAATTTTTCTTTTGGTAGAAAATTCATAATTTATGATAGAAAAGTCATCTTTCTGGGTTAAAAATGAACTTTTTTGTTGAAGATTCAAGTTTTCTGGTTGAAAATTCACTTGACTTATGAAAAAAAATTTTGACTTTGAAATTCATCCTTTTTGGTTGAAAAATCAACTGCTTGGTTAAAAATTAATCTGTTTTGATTGAGGATTCAACTATTTTGTTGAAAATTCGTATTTTTTTGGTCGGAAAATCAACTAATTGGTAGAAAATTGAACTATTTGGTTCAAAATTCTTTTTTTTATTAAATTCAACCGTTTGAAGATTATTTCCGTTTTAAAATTAATTTTTTAAACTGAAAATTTAAAAAATTTAATTTTTGGTTCCAAAAAAATATTTTTTTGTTGAAAATTCAACTATTTGGTTTTGAATTCATCTTTCTTGATTGAAACTTCATCTATTTGGTTGAAGATTCAATTATTTTGTTGAAAATTCATATTTTTTGGCCAACTATCAACTAATTGGTAGAAAATTAAACTATTTGGTTAAAAATTCTTTTATATTATTATTAAATTCAACAGTTTGAAAATTAGTTCTGTTTTAAAATTAATTTTTCAAACTGAAAATTCAAGAAATTCCATTTTTCGTAAAAAAAAAAACTTTTTCAGTTGAAAATTCAATTATTTGGTTTGAAATTCATATTTCTTGATTGAAACTGCATTTGTCGAAAATTCAACTATTTTGTTGAAAATTTGTCTATACGGATAGAAAATTTGTCCCTTTTGATTGAAAATTCATCTTTTTTGGTAGAAAAGTTCTTGGTTGAAGAGTTATCTTTCTCGGTTAAAAATTCCAATCTCGTCTTAAAAATTCGCCTCTTTTATAGAAAATTAAATTATTTAGCTGAAAATTAACTTTTTGTGAAAATTCATCTTTTCAGCCTGAAAATGTGAATTTTTAACTGTTTTGTAAAAAACTTGTCCTTTTGGTTTGAGAATTCAACTATTTTGTTTTGTTGAAAATTAATCAACTGTTTTTTATTTAAATTTTTTTTTTTTGAAATATCAACTATAACATTTTTCATTGAAAATTCATCTTTTTGGGTAAAATTGGACTCTTTTTTATTTTTCATTGAAATGTTTTTTTTTTTTTTGAAAATTTAACTGTTTTGTTGAAAATTCGTCTTTAGGAATAGAAAATTCGTCTCTCTGGATTGAAAATTCAGTTTTTTTTTTGCAGAAAAATTCTTGGTTGAAGATTTTTAACTATTTTGTTGAAAATTCGTTGTTTTTGGTTGCAAATCAATTTTCTTGGATTGCAAATTCAACTATTCGATGTTTGGTTGAGAATTGATCGTTTTTATTGAAGATTCAATTATTTAGTTGAAAATTGACTTTTTCTGAAAATTCACATCTTTAACCAGAAAATATGAATTTTCATCTTGTTGAAATGTCAACTGTTTTTTATTTTAAATTAATTTTTTTTTTTTTTTTTTTTTTTAAGTATCAACTATAACATTTTTCATTGAAAATTCATCTTTTTTGGTAAAATTCGACTCTTTTTCATTTTTAATTAAAATCTTTTTTTTTTGTTGAAAATTTAACTGTTTTGTTGAAAATTCGTCTTTATGAATAGAAAATTCGTCCCTCTGGATTGAAAATTCATTTTTTTTGCAGAAAAATTCTTGGTTGAAGATTTTTAACTATTTTGTTGAAATTCGTTGTTTTTGGTTTGCAAATCAATTTTCTTGGATTGCAAATTCAACTATTCGATTTTTTGTTGAGAATTGATCGTTTTTTAATAGAAAATTCAATTATTTAGTTGAAAATTGACTTTTCCTGAAAATTGACATTTTTAACCAGATAATATGAATTTTCATCTTGTTGAAATGTCAACTGTTTTTTTTTCAATTATTTTGTTGTTGTTGAAATATCAACTATAACATTTCTCATTGAAAATTCATTTTTTTGGTAGAAAAGTTTTTCGTTGAAAATTCTACGATTTGGTTGAAGATTTAATTATTTTATTATAGGAAAAAAAATTGTTAAGGATTCAACTCTTCAGTTAAAAAAACGTCTCTTTGGTTGGATTCAAATGTTTCTTATTTAAAATTGAAATCATTTCAAAATAAAATATCAACTATTACATTCTTCCTTAAAAATTCACACTTTTTGTTAAAAATTCATGTAATAGGTTGAAAAATAACTATTTTGTTGAAAAGTAATCTTTTTTGGTAAAATTCGACTGTTTTTTAATTTCAATCAAAATCTTTTTTTGGTTGAAAATTCAACTGTTTTGTAGAAAATTCGTCTTTATGAATAGAAAATTCGTCCCTCTGGATTGAAAATTCTTTTTTTTCTGGTATTCAACTTTCTTGTTTGAAAATTCAAATCTCGTCTACAAAATTCGTCTCATTTGGTTGAAAATTCTACTATTTCGTTGAAGATTTAATTATTTTTTTGGAGAAAAAAAATTTTGTTGAGGATTCAACTATTTAGTTTAAAAATCGTTTTTTCGTGGAATTCAACTGTTGCTTATTTTAAATTAAAATCTTTTCAAATTAAAATATCAACTATTACATTTTTATTTGAGAATTTATCTTTTTGGGTTAAAAATTCATGTATTAGGTTGAAAAATAACCTTTTTTTTTTAAAGTCATATTTTTGGGTTAAAAAATGAAACTGCTTTGTAGAAAATCCATCTCTTTTGGTTAGAAATATAACTGGTTGAAAATAATTTTTTTTTTTATACAAATATAAAATTAGTTTCAACCAGTTATATTTATAACCAAAAAAGATGTATTTTCTACAAAACAGATCAATTTTTTAACCCAAAAATATGAATTTTCAACAAAAAAGTTATTTTTCAACCCAATACATGAATTTTTAACCCAAAAAGATGAATTCTCAACGAAAAATGTAATAGTTGATATTTTAATTTTAAATAAGCAACAATTGAATTCAACCAAAAAAATTATTTTTAAACTAAATAGTTAAATCCTCAACAACATTTTTTTCCTTCAACAAAAGAATTGAATCTTCAACCAAATAGTAGAATTTTCAACCAAAAAAAAAGATTTTAACTCAAAATAAAAACAAAATCGAATTTTACCCAAAAAGATGAATTTTCAATTAAAAATGTTATAGTTGATATTTCAACCAAAAAAATAATAATTTAAAATGAAAAACAGTTCAATTCAACCAACAAGGCGAATTCTCTACAAAATAGTTGAAGTTTCTACCAACACAGATTAATTTTTAACAAAACAATTTTTTACTTTCAAAATTGAATTTACCACTTTCAACTAAAAAAGATCAAATTTTCAAAAAAAGAGTTCAATTTTTCACCCGAAAATATGAATTTTCAAAAAAAGTCGATTCCCAACAAAATAGTTGAATTCTCAAGCTAAAAAGACAGTTTTTTTATAAAACAGTTAAAAATTCATATTTTCAGACTGAAAATATGAATTTTCAAGGAAAGTTAATTTTCAGCTAAATAATTTAATTTTCAATAAAAAAAGGATCAATTTTCAATAAAAAATGAAATAGATAAATTTGCAATTCAAAAAATTAATTTTTATCCAAAGAACAACGAATTTTCAACAAAATAGTTGAATCTTCTTCCAAATAGTAGAATTCTCAATCAAAAGAAAAAAAAACTTTTTAACAAAAGAGTCGAATTGAAAGTGGAAGTTTTAACAAAATAATTAAATTTTCATCAAAATAGTTGAATTTTCGACAAAAATGGTGAATCTACAAGAACAAAAAGAAAGAATTTTTAACAAAGAAGTTTAACTTTCAACCAAATAAAATTGTTGAATTTGCAATCAGAAAAAGATTTTAATTCGAAATAAAAAACCGTCGAATTTTATGAAAAGAAAATCTTTACGAAAAATATCATAGCTGACATTTCAACCAAAAAAGATTTTAATTTCAAATAAAAAAAATTGAATTCAACCAAAAAGGTGAATTATTTACAAAAAAACTTGAAGTTTTCACCAACACAGTTTAATTTTCAGCAAAAGGTTCCACTTTTAACGAAAAAAAAAATAAATTTCTACAAAAAAGTTAAATTTTCAACCTAAAAATATAAATTTTTAACAAAAATGTTATTTTTTAACCAAATTAGTTGAATTTTTAAGTCAAAAAGACGAATTTTTTAGGAGGGAGTCGAATTTTGAATCCAAAAGAACCATTTTCTATCCGAAAGACAAACATTTAACAAAATAGTTAAATTTGACACAAAAAAAAAACTTTTTAACAAAAGAGTTCATTTTTCAGCCAAGAACTTTTCTACCAAAAAAGATAAATTTTCAATCCAAAGGGACAAATTTTCTATCCGTATAGACAAATTTTCAACAAAATAGTTGAATTTTCGACAAATGCAGTTTTAATCAAGAAATATGAATTTCAAATCAAATAGTTGCATTTTCAACTGAAAAAGTTTTTTTTTTAACGAAAAATGGAATTTCTTAAATTTTCAGTTTAAAAAATTAATTTTAAAACAGAACTAATTTTCAAACTGTTGAATTTATTAATAATAAAAAAGAATTTTTAACCAAATAGTTTAATTTTCTACCAATTAGTTGATAGTTGGCCAAAAAATATGAATTTTCAACAAAATAATTGAGTCCTCAACCAAATAGATGAAGTTTCAATCAAGAAAGATGAATTCAAAACGAAATAGTTGAATTTTCAACAGAAAAAAAAATTTTTTTGAACTAAAAATTAAATTGTTTAATTTTTCAGTTCAAAAAATTAATTTTAAAACAGAAATAATCTTCAAACGGTTGAATTTAATAAAAAAAAGAAATTTCAACCAAATAGTTTAATTTTCTACCAATTAGTCGAATTTTCGACCAAAAAATACGAATCTTCAACAAAATAGTTGAATCCTCAATCAAAACAGATTAATTTTTAACCAAACAGTTGATTTTTCAACCAAAAAGGATGAATTTCCAAGTCAACATTTTTTTTCATAAGTCAAGTGACTTTTCAACCAGAAAACTTGAATCTTCAACAAAAAAGTTCATTTTCAACCCAGAAAGATGACTTTTCTATCATAAATTATGAATTTTCTACCAAAAGAAAAATTTTAAACAAAATAGTTGAATCCTCAAATATACAGATCAATTTTCACTCAAGAAAGATGAATTTTACACTAAATAGTTGTATTTTCAACTGAAAAGATTTTTTTCGAACCAAAAATGGAATAGTCAAAATTTTCAGTTGAAAAAATTAATTAAAGAAAAGAAGGAATTTTCAACCTGTTGAATTAAAACGAAAAAGATAATTTTTAGCAAATAGTTGAATTTACAATAAAAACAGATTAATTTTCAACCGAACATTTAAATTTTTAACCAAAAAGAATGAATTTTCAGCCAAATTGTTGGGTTTTCAATTAGAAAAGATCAAATTTTAATTAAAAATATCATGTTCGAACAAAAAAGGGAATAGTTGAATATTCAATTTAAAAAATTAATTTTCAACAAAACAGTCGAATTTTCAACAAAATAGTTAAATTTGCACCCAAAACATATTAATTTTCAACCAAACAATTGGAATTTTAATAAAAAAAGATGCAAATTTTACCACAGATGATAAATTTTCAAATGAAAAAGACGATTTTGGGACAAAAAGTTCATTTTTCAACGAAGAAAGATTTTTCAGTCCAGAAAGAAAAAATGTTAACAAAATTGTTGACTTTGCAAGCAAAAAAGAAGAATTTAAAAAAAAAGATACTGTTGAGTCTTCAACACAAAAGGTAATTAAAAAAAATACATACATTTTTAACCAAATTTATGAATCTTCAGCAAAAAAAAAAAGAATTTTTGAAAAAGTAATTTAAGTTTCCACCAAGCAGTTGAATTTTTTTACCAAAAAATATTAATTCTCGCAAAAAAATGTAATAGTTCATTTCAAAGAGTTGAATTTTCAACAAAATAATCAAATTTTCAACAAAATAGTTGAATTTTTGACAAAAAATTTGAATCTCCAAGAAAAAAAAGAAAGAATTTTTAACAAAGAAGTTTATCTTTCAACCAAATTGTTGAATTTTCAATTAAAAAAAGATTTTAATTCAAAATAAAAAACAGTCGCATTTTATGAAAAGAAAGTCTTTACGAAAAATATAATAGTTGACATTTCAACTACGAAATATTTTAATTTCAAATAAAAAAAGTTGAATTCAACCAAAAAGGCGAATTAATTACAAAAAACTTGAAGTTTCCGCCAACACAGATTAATTTTTAACAAAAGGTTCCACTTTTAATTTAAAAAAATTAAATTTCTACAAAAGAGTTGAATTTTCTACACAAAAATATAAATTTTCAACCAAAAAGACAATTTTCAACCAAAAAGTGAATTCTCAATCAAAAAGCTTTTGAATTTTAAACTGAGGAGAGAAGAGAAAAATAATTGAAATACAAAATTAAAATTTTGAACAACTATTTATTTTGTTAGGTTTCTTTGTTTATTTGCTTCAAGGTTATATAAATATAATTTTCCTATGTTAAAAAAGTATCTAGAAAATTTTTAAACAATTTTTTCTTATTTTGCAGGATTTTACAAAATTTTAGGAATAATTTGAATCATTTAAAAGATATTCAGCACTATTTCACACTTGAAAAAAAAAATATTATAGATCTTCAGAAATCTTGCGAAGTTTGAAAATATTTTTATTCTCTTCAAAACTTTAAAAATTCCTCAATATATTTTTAAAAAACTCGAATTTTTCCTAAATTTTTGTAAAATCCTGTAAAATAAAAAAACTTTCTTGAAAGTTTTCTAGATAATTTTTCGACGTGTATGAAATCTTCAAAAATCTTTTTGAATTGTGTCCAGAATCATAAGAAAATTATATTTTCATAACATTACGAAAAATTAAATTGAAAAATAGTCATTTTGAAATTTTTATTTTGTATTGAAAACGATTTTTTTCCTCAAATTTTAATTAGGTTTGAATTTTTTTCTTTCTTGGCTGAAAAATCCTTTTGGGTTGAAAATTCGTCCTTTTTAGCTGATTTCAATGGTTTTTGATTTAAAATTAAAATCTAAAGTAAAGTAAGTAATATTTCCTAAAAGTTTCTTAATTGAAAAAAATATAATTTTTAAGGGTGTCAATATCCACCATAAAAATTGTTTTTCATAACCAAATCAATTTTATGATTATTATGAGGAATTTCACCCTCTTTCGTAAATCCGTAGGAAAATTTCAAAATTTAAAGAAATTAATAAAATTTTATAATAAAATAAAATGACTTTCCAAGATTTTCCACCGTTTCCGAAATACATGCATTTTTTTAAAAAAATTACTAGTTTTACTTCCCTTTAAATATACAAGATATCGTTTTTCGCAATTTTTGAATGATAATAATAGACACTTTATTTTGGCAAAGTTTAAAAAAAAATTTTCTTCGTGAGCTACCAAATAAAAAATTTTGGTTTGAAGATTACCTTTTTTGTTCAAATTTTGATTTGACATATCTAACATTTTCAAAAATCTTCTTGTATTTCCTCAAGAACCAAAAAGCCTAAAAAATAGTTTAGTTGAAAAAATTTTTTAATTTAGATTTGTTCGTTACATTTATTTACTGCTGATGAATAAAAAATGTTAACAAGGGTGAAAATGTTCGTGCGGAAGAGAAATAGTATATTGTGCTACAAGTTGAAAAAGCGAGAGATTTAAAACGAGTGTGAAGTTAGCTACCCGAGCGGAGCGAGGGTGGCTATCACACGAGTTTTAAATCGTCGCTTTTTCAATGTGTGGGACACGATACTTTTTCTATAATTTGTTAAAAAGTGCTAGTTTTTGTTTACCTGTTTTTTGTGTAAAAAGAAGGCGATTTTTTGTCGATTGACGCAACAATGACAATGGCAATTATCAAAACCATGGCAATAATATGGCAGTAATAATAAGCTGGTTCTCACAATTGCATAGTTGGCCCATAAAGTTGAGGGCTTCAAAACTTCCGATTTTTCGTGAAAAAAACCAAGCACAGTATTTTCGGAGAAACTGACGGTGTTTTTTTGCTTTTGCCAAGTGACAAAAGTACATACAAAATACACAACTCGAGACTTTTCAGGAAATTGCTTTTAGGTTAGGGACGACAGTCGGAAAATAGAATGAAGTTGGCTGCGCACGATGCACGAGTCCACCCGAGGCAGCACGAACCCACCCGAAATAACATTTACTTTTTCCACTGTGCCTCACTTTTATCACTGTCCATTTACTTTTTCCACTGCATCTGTCCACTTTTGTCACTGTTGCCCGGAAAGGTCGGCACTGCGCATGCGCCACGTCATCGAGCAAAAATCGGTAACTTTTTACACCAAAAACAGGTGGAAAAACTGGCACTTTTTCGCGAATTATAGAAAAAAGATATTATTGATTACAACGAAGGGCCTGTGCGTTAGCTGACCCACATTCGCACAATGTTGGATTGTATTAAAGATTTGCGTGTGTATCCAGATGGCATTTAATTATTCGCTTTCAGCTTAAAGTGACGAATGACTCATATATAAGAGTCGTTGTGCTTGATCGCAAACTTTTTTCTCTAATCGCATAACTTTTATCACACATCCTGTTTTTTTCTACCGTTATATATAGATCACTAAAATTTAATATCGCATATAGCAACTTTACTGTAGTGTTTCACGTAGTACTTATATACTTTAAAGTGGATTTTAGACTTGCACACTAAAGAGACTCTCTAAGCTAAACTTTGCTTAAAATTACCTTCCGGTATACACGCGGACATAATTATATATTCTGAGTTTAAATTAGATTCTGTGCACATGAAATATGCATCAAGTAACTACTAATAAGATTTAATATCTCTCGATGGAATAGAAAAATATTTAATTTATAAAAATAATATAATATAATATTATTATTTAAATAACGTAAAAGGTATAAGATGACATACTTCAGACCAAATAAAAAGACCTTGATGATGTTAAGAAGATCCTTTAATTATCGACGTTTTACACGGAAAAAAGTAGATAGTTAGATTCACGTTGATGTATTGTTAACTTGAAGTTTACTTGTTTGCATTGCACAAGAAACAATTCAAATAGTTTTTGATACTGAATGAGATAGTGATCTCAAAATATACAAAGTCTGAAGTCAGCATTACTACTTCAAATTGTAAAAAGAAAGATTACTAGAACAAGTAGCTTCAATAACTATTTGAAATAGTACATTTGAACATGGGAGACTGTATGAATAACTAATTTTCATAGTAAGCAAAGAATTGTGAGTTTGGACTTTTGCAAGTGAGTTCGATCTGCTTTTTCGCATTACAATAATCTATGCGCGAGATTGTTAGCCTTACTATTTGAAACTAGTAGTCGTGCGCGCGCCTACTAATTTTTGTTATGAAAAAGAATAAACCAAATACTTATTTTTTCTATGTTATTTATATTTAATTAATGTTACAAAATATTCGTAAAAAATAATTAGAAGGCACTACAGGATGATGTTGAAGCTAAAGGAGTAATGGATTTCTCATAATTTATTTGTAGGTAAATTCTGTCAGCGTTATCATCTTGAAAAAATTGTAAATATAATTATAATTCAATTTATTATAATCGGCTCTTAAATTTTTTTAACACTTAACTTATTTATAAATTATATTGGCGTAATACATTTTTTATTTTATAAATTAAAAGAAATGTTGTTTATAAAATAAATTGTGAATTATTCGTTTTAACATGTATATGAGCATATAAATTTCAAATTGATAAATACTGCGAATAATATTAATTTGCATTATTATATAAGCTTTACAAAGTTTAAAAAAATGAATGATACATAGAATAGTGGCAGTAATTACCGATCTTTCAGTTTTCAAGAAATATGATTAAAAAAATTTAAATTGTCTATTTGCTCCGCAATTATTGCTGTTTATACTCTATAGTAATCCATTCGCCACTAATATTTTACTATGCATTGAGAGATGTGGTGAATTTTTTTCATGAAAAATTAATTTTTTAATTTTTATCATAAATGATGCACGTTATTACGAAAAAGTAAAATGTATTTTAGTATAACTTTTTTTTACATGAACATTTTTGTCTGAACATTTTTATCGTATCTGTTGTTTACGTCAAAATGATGGAATTCTTTTATTATAAGAAGAAAATTATCCTGTTGATAGAACTTTCCAGGCCTTTATAAACGTTACAGTGTCTTTCTTATTAAAAACTAAATTAAACAAAAACTTTTCAAACAATATATTTTTTTTCCTTCTGCGAAAATCTGTCAATTTTTTATTCTTCAAAAAATCTATAGTGGTTGATAAATTCGTGTTTTTAATTGGAAAATAGTGTCTTTAGTGTCTTTTTTTTCAAAATAGTAGCAAAACAGCGTCATCGCTTGAAAAAAGTGTCAAATAGTGTCAATAGTGTGTTTTGAGCCCGAGCCCTGAATTTGTAGTTTATTATTCTAAGGGCGGCTACAGCCTAATTTATTTAAGAATAGTGACCTATTCAAACCGAAAAAAGCAGCGAAATTCCCCTACAAAAAACGTCGGATTGAAAATTATTCAAAAGTATTGTATTTTGAATGCGAAGTTGTCTAAAAGCAGATGTCCAGAGAATATCTCGGGAGTGCGCAGCAATAATTTTTAATTCGACGTTTTTTGCAGCAAGATTTCTAATCCAAAAAGTGACTTAAAGTAAATATGTGCATCAATAGTGTGACTGATGTTCTTTTGGATTTGAAAGCATTTCGAAAAATTCAATTCATAAAACTTCAAAGAATTAAAGTTAAAATTTAAAACATGGAAATAAATTGGAAAAAATTTAAAACTCCAAAAAATGTAATTGATTTTAGTAATTTTAAAATGATTTTGGAAAAATACAAGGGAATTCAAAAGAATTTTATTGAATGTTGAAGAATTCAAAATGAGGTTAAAACACTTCAAGACGAATTAAACACAAACTGAAAAAAATATCCATTGAACAGAATATAATTATTGATTTAATTCAAAAGAATTCAGGTAAATCAACAAAATTCGAAAGACATAATAAAATAATTTTGAATGAATGAGTAACAATTCAGGGTGAATTCAAATTAATTGCAAAACATATTTCAAAATCTCTAAAAATCTGTGAAAACCTAAAAAACTCCTCACTTCTTGTTAATGAATTTCTTAAAGTACAGTGAAATATTATAAAATCCCGTGAAATTATATGACATTTTAAAGTATACCTTGGGAGCTTTTAAAATCCATTAAAATCATTGAAATCTTCGGAAATCGCATATGTATGTATACCATTAAGCCATTTCCCTTTCGGGGTAGGCGTGACACTACCCGATTCGGGTAGTGTTTCTAGGTTGTTAACTTGTAGTAAATAACTACAAGTGTGGGCTCACCACACCCACGATGTGCCAACAGCACTCAGTTTTCTCGAATGGTCACCCATCCAAGTGCTAACCGCGCCCAACGCTGCTTAACTTCAGTGATCTGACGAGAACTGGTTTTTTCAGCGTGGTATGGCTGTTGTATAAAATTCATATAAATATTCTAAAATATATTGAAACCTCGCAAGTCCTATGAAATAGTTTCATATATTCCAAAGTTGTAAAAAAATTCTTTAAACTCTCAGAAAAATTTGTTCATTCCTCTTAAAGTCATTCAAAGCCTTTAAAATTCCATAAAAAATTAATAATATCTTGAAAGTGCATTAAAGTCTTTAAAAATAGTTTATAAGATTTTAAATCATTTCAAATCCTATTAGGTTACCGAAATAAATTCAAAATTGCTTGAAATCTTTTGATATACCCTAAAACCTGGCATAGGTCCTATTAAATCGATCTATATTTTCGAAATTTTAGAAAACTCTTCGATACAATACCCCATGCAAATTTTGTCAAATCTCTTGAAAATGCTTTAGAATCTTTTTAAATACTCTAAAATATTTCAAATCCGCTGAAACCAATTGTACATTCCTTAGAATCTTTGGAATACTGTTAAAGTTATCAAATCCTTTCAAACCTTTGGAAATCAATTGAAACATTTTAAAGCTCTTGAAAATGCTTCAGATCTTCTAAAATACCATAAAATAATTCAAATCCTATGAGTAACATTAAATTACTGAAATCAATTCAAAAATTCATAGGATCTTTCAAAATACCCTAAGATATTTAAAATCCTTCACAATATTTTAGAACTCCTTGAAATTTTGTTAACTCTTCAAAATCCCTTGCAATTTTTAAAAGCACCATAAATTATTTCCAATCCTTTGAAACTCTTTCAAATTATTGAAATCCTTTAAATCTTTAAAAATCACTTGAAACTTTTTAAAGCTTACGAAAATGTCTTGACATCTTTTAAAATACTCTTAAAGTTCTCAAATCCTTTACCATTTTTTTAAATTCCTCAAAATTATTGAAATCTCTTGGAAATGCTTTGGAGTCTGTTAAAAAATCCTAAAATATTTCAAACCCTTTAAAATCTGTTGGCATTCATTGAAATTATTGACATCTCTTTCAAATGCTTTGGATTCTTTTCAAATGCCCTAAAATATTCCCACTCTTTTTTTTCAAATTCCTTCAAATTATCAAAAAAAATAAAAAATTCCTTGGAATCTTTTAAATTACTCTAGAGTATTGCAAATCCTCTGAAATCAATTAAAGTACTGAAATCAAATGAAAAATCCTTGGAATCTTCAAGAAACCTCT
>CAKNYM010040249.1:0-12629 GCA_932195095.1 Andricus curvator
ATACAGTCGGCTACTCAGCGTTTATTAGCCGACTAGCGAGTTAGTCGACTACTGATGAAACCTGGGTGACCGCAGATTAGGGAAACCTTGGAAATCAGGAAAAAGTCAGGGATTTTGAAAAAATGGCAGAAGTCAAGGAATTTCTGTAAGAAGAACTCCAAGTCTCTATCACAAGTAATTAGGGCTGCCAAACATTCACTTTCAGAATTTTATTGAAATCATTTAGAATATTTCCAAAGTAGCCAAGAAATTTTTTTAATAGATTTCAATAATTTGAAAGGATTTTAAAGATTTAAGATATATATGATATATATGATAGTTGTCGGTGTAACTTTCCAACAAATTTTCCAACACGCAGATCCTACTCCTAAATATCTGCAATCCGAAGAGGTCTATTTCTTGCAATCGTATCGAATGACAAAGAAGCTTATTGATTTCATTGAGAAGTTGTCTTTTGTAGAAATAATGAAAAAGGCAAGAAACTTAGTAACTGAACTGTAATAATATATATTTATTGGAATAATACATTTTTCAGGGTAGCTGAGAATAAAAATGAATGCAAAAGAAAGAACAAATATTAAATTGATCATAAAAAACAACATTTTTACTTTGTTTTGAAATACCTAATTAAGCAGTCCCAGACCCTAGTACAGAAATAAATATAAAATACACTTTATATGTAGAAAAGTTCACATTTTGGAAAAAAATCGAGTGCGAAGCACGAGATACATGATGACAATATGTTCGTTAAAGCCGAAGGAGCTTTAACAAAAGCAAATTCAGACTCACCAAATTACAGTTGTCGATGCTTTGACCTTTAATTTAGAAGGTCTGTGCATCAATCTGGGGTATAAAGACCAAACGCGTAGCGCGAGGCAAATACATTATCGAGCGCGAATTGCGAGATAAATATATTATTGAGCGCGAAATCCAAAAGACGCGCGCAAGCATTATTTATGTTCTCTTGAATTTTCTGTTTGCATCCCTCCGATTGAATATATTAGTTTAGAAAGTAAATGTTTAAAATATGCACATTATTAAAATTAAATTAAAACCTAATATATGTTGACCCGCTCAGATGCAATTGAATTAATACAATCATTGAATTATTTTTTTATTGCCATAATTAACCATTACTGACCATTTTCTGATCATTGCGTAAATATTTTTGAACAAAGGTATGTGCTGATGATTTCAAATTTTTGAACTTCAATTATATTTGGGAGCTGTAAATGATATCTTTATACTGCCTGGCATCCTAATTTAAATTCCCCGCTACTAATGCCCCTTCAGCCGCGCATGCCTATTGAAAGCATTCGTTCCGCATTAGGTCGGCGTGCAGCGCTGGTGCTACCCTTTCTCGCAACTGAGATTATGCGCCAATGATATAGGAATGCTTCCACTTGAAACCGCAGATTAATTGGCGAGGCAGCCACGGCCTGCCAATTGTTATACCTTTTGATGTCTGAAAAGTTAATTAACTTTTCGGACTTAACAGAATAAATACATTTTTTTTGATAGCCTTATGCTCCGTAGAAATTTTTCATCACTATTGTTTCCAAATCCCAATTTTTCGCCAAAAGAAATTTTTGAGTACCAGCGAAAATGTCTACCACTTTTAAAATTTTTAAACAAATTAACATTTTAAATATAAAGTGGATTTCTGATTTGATTATATTAATTATAGCTATTTTTATTTAAAATACTGAATTCTCTGTCAACAATTTTTCGCGTTAATTTACTTTTTTTTTTTTAAGTCAAAGAATCGCGGCGAAAATGAACCTATGTGTTAACCTAGGTTTAAGCATAGGTCTAAAACCTAGGGCAGGCCTGGTTTTTTATCCCGGTCACTTGGAATAAGTCCTAAGAAAATACCAGATTTTTTCGGGAAGTGTGCTATGTGGGTCCATTATAGCAGCTTGAAACAGATGACTTATAATATAATGATAAATTTGCACACAAAAATTCTTCTATATATTATGACTGCACTCAATTTATGTTTGAAATTACATAATTGCACGCATGGTCACTTACACACATGATCGCACGCTCTAACACTTTGAAAAATCGCACTCGCTGGAAATTCGAACCGTATCTACACTATCTAAACCTAACGCACTAAGCAACTGAGCTATCGTACCACCTGGATCTTGTCGACAAAATCTCAGCCAAACTTTTTCGCTGAAAAGTCAGGGCTAACTGAGGAATATATTTTTTAAATAACGTCGTTTAACACATTTTACGAAAAGGTGGATTTAAAAAGGTTTAATTTCTAAAATTTAAATTGATCTTTTATAAAACAAAATATTTTCCCATGAAGCTCATGTAAAATATTTGAATATTATATTATTACACATTTATTTTATAAAAATGCGTTTATATATTTTTTAAAAGTATGAATAAAAAAATGTTTGTATTCTCGAAAAATGGAATTTGCAATATTATTCTTAAGGCCGTGTAACGAGTATACCAGCTGATCGAGTCAGTCCTGAGATCAATATTTTTTACCCATATTTAAAAATAAAAGTTAAAATATCGCGGAAAATTTTTCGGAAAATGTTAAAAAATATTAAAGGACCGTTTGTGGCAAGGCACAGAGTTGGGGGAAGAAAAAAGTTTATTTATGAAAAACATAAATATCGACCGATGCATTTAGGCTTCACGGCAGAAGTTTGTCTTCTATCTTTCTCTGTCGGTAAAGAAGAAGTTCGCTGTTGGTAACTTTTTTTTTGTTAGGCTGCAGGTGGCGCCAGGTGTGATCGATTTGATTTACAAATTATCACAGGATACAGGTTCGATAATATCAAAGTAAAAAAAAAATGGCAGTTACCAGAATTTCAAACAAATGTTGCGATTTGAATGAAACTCGGTTTCACAAAGCTTTTGAGGTTACATAATTCGGATATGACCACAAAATTGAAAATTCCAAACATGCAATATGGATTTGCATGCAATCCATGAAACTTATAGTTTCGTAGGATTTTTGAGGTTATGAAACTCAAAACCTCAGCCTACTAATGTCTGCTCAAATTTAAAAAAAAATTACTTCAGAGAATTATTTTTTTGTTTTTTATTGCTTTTATTGTGCAGTATATCTTTTCAACTCATACGCATGCAAAAAAAGTATGGTTGACTAGAATTACAGTCTACACAAGAGCTCCAATATAAGAGCAGTTTCGGGGGTTGCCTCGCACTGGCCTTGATACTAAATCAGTGCCTCGAAACGTAAACAGTCCGGGCCGTCGGAAACGTTTCCAATTGTAATGCCTAATATACTCGACTGATTACTCGCGCACGGCGGCCCTTCCGAAACTGCAAGGGCCAGCGGTTCTAGGGACTTCTAAATCAGTCCCTCTCATATTCGAGCTCTTGTGTACTTATATCTGCTCGAATCAAAACAAATGTCTGTAGACAATGATTATTCTAATGTACAATATATTTTCAACGCATACGCATGCAAAAAGTATGGTTGATTAGAATAACAGTCTACTAATGTCTGCTCAAATAAGAAAAAAATTACTTTAGACAATGGTTCTTTTTATTGTGCAGTATATGTTTTTAACACATATACATGCAAGAAGTAGGGTTACCTGGAATTACAGTCCACACATGAGCTCCAATATAAGAGCAGTTTCGGGCGCTGCCTCGCACTGGCCTTGCTACTAAATCAGTCCCTCGAAACGTAAACAGTCACAGCCACCTGAACCATTTACAATTGGAATAACTAATATAATCGACTCAGTACTCGCGCACTGCGGCCCTTCCGAGACGCTGCTCTCGCCCTGCTCCCCAGAAAAACTGCGCGGGCCAGGAGTTTTAGGAACTACTAAATCAGTCCCTCTTATATTGGAGCTCTTGTGTACTTATATCTGCTCGAATCAATTGATATTTCTTAATCTATTAGAAAAAAATTTGTATTCTTTCTATTTTTTGAACATTTTCAAAATGTTGAAAAGCATATAACTTTTTTAATTTTTATCGAAATTAAAAATGTTATTAGGATAATTTTAAAGTATTTTTGTCGATAATTAGTGAAAACTTCGAAAGAAATTTCCTAATCTACCGGGATTTTTTCCGTATTTTTGGAGAAGTTTCATAAAATTGAAAAGTATATAACTTTTCTCATTTTCATCAAAATTAAAATTTTCATTTTCATTATTCGCAAGGCTTCCATATATTTGTAATCTTTACGTAAAGTTTATAGAAAATAAAGGAGAACGAACAAAATGAAGAAAGTAATTTTGGCGGCCGTCCTCTTTCTTTATTCTTCATGGATTTTCATTCGCATTTTTCCAAACTCTCTCTTTTTTTTGAAACTTTAATTTGAGGTTTAATTTGGAGAAAAAATTTATTCATTTTACCAATTACAAATGAAATTGATATTGGAAATAAAATTGAATGTAAATTCTAGTACAAGAAGTTCAGACGCCCCCCCCAAGGCCCCCCCCCAATTGAACGACCGTGAGGCGTAAATTACCGTGACCCGTGACCGTAACCCTTCGCACGATGACAGAAAAACTTGGTGTCAGTCTTGACTTGTCTAGCTTGTCGCTTCAAATGTCTATATTTTTAAGTAAAAATATTACATTGTTAACAAAACATATGAATTTTTATTGAAATAATTGAATTTTCTACCAAAAAATATTAATTTTCAACCAAATACATACGTTTTCAACCAAATAGTTGAATTTTGAACTAAAAACAAAAATCGGAGTAGTTAAATTTTCTGCTAATAAAATTAATTTTTAACCAAAAGTAAACGAATTTTCTTTTTGAACATGAATAATTTCCATCTAGAATTGAAAAGCGTAAATTTCAGTGAAAAAAAAATTAATTTCAAAATAGAAAGAAACAAATCTCAAGAAAGTATTTAAATTTAGAAGCAAACAGAAGAATTTGTAATAAAAATTATAAATCTTCTGCAATAAAAAATAAATTTTTAAGGAAAGAGTTTAGCTTTCAACAAAGTAGTGAAGATTTCAAGGAGAAATATGACGTTTTAAATGAAATATTAATTTTCTACCAAAACAACGAATTTTCAGTTCAAACATTAGTTTTTTAACTAAATAGAGATATATTTCCAATCAAAAATTAAAAACTTAAATTTTTTGTTAAAAAATTAATTTTCATGGCAATAGTTAGAGTTTATTCTGAAGAGATGAATTGTGAATAAAAAATATGAATATTAAAAAAAAAAGGAATTTTCAAGGAAAGATTTAACCTTTCAACAAAACAGTGGAGTTTTTAAACAAAAACGTGAATTTTCAAATAAAACATGAATTCAAATTTAAACTGGCTGTGAATTCAATCTCGAGTGTTTCCACTTTGTTTTTATTTATAATTATATGGTGCTCATTTCACGAGAACTTTGCTTCCCGTTAGCAAATGTATTTGCTTCCTCATAGCGGATGCATTAGTGATTTTTTTTAATAATAGACAAACCAAAGGAAGCATAAGTTATTACATTCTCCTCAGAGAAGGTATTAGATTTGTGTAAAATTTGACCCCCTCCGTGTTTGTCAAATGTCCACGTTTTGAGACATTCTGAACCCAAAAAACAGGTTTTCGCTAATATGTCTGTCTGTATGTATGTATGTATGTATCAGGCCTCACAGTCCCTATGGATAAAATATAGGGACCAAAGGGTACTTTTCGTCACGCGCTCAAAGGGTAAAAAATTCAGGATAAGTTTATAAGACTTCAAAACAATTCAAGTTAAATTCCAGCGAATTCGAATGAATTAGAAACAATTTTAAAAGTAAAAAAATTCCATTGATTTCCGTAAAATTGGAATGAATTTAGAGGAATTTGAGATAAACGAGAAGAATTCGATTAAGTTCATAAAAATTCAAGGTGAATTGAAAAAATTTAAATGAATTGATAACAATTTTAAAATATGAAGAAACTTTTATAAATTCAGTAACTTTGAAATGAGCTTAGAAAAATTCAATTGAATTCCAAAGAATTGTATGAAATGCCTAAGAATTCAAGGTGAGGTTACAAAACTTCAGGATCAATTAAATAAAAACATTTAAAAATTGAAAAAAATCCATTGAATATAATTGAGTAAATTTATAATAATTCAAGTGAATTAAAAAATTCAAGGGAATCCCAAAGAATTTAAAAGAATTCAGGTTGAATTTCTAAAAATAACTTCAAATCTCTTCAAATCTTTGAAACCCTACTAACTTCTAACTAAAAAAATGACTAATGACTACAAAACAATTCAAAAAAATTCAAATGAATTGGAAAGTTTTAAAAATTAAAAAAATCCACTTATTTCTGTAAAATTTGAGTGAATTTCGAGGAATTTAAGGGAAGCGAGCAGAATTCGATGAAATGCATAAAAATTTAAGGTGAATTAAAAAAAATTCAAATTAATTGACAAAAATGCGAAAAAATTTAAAAATATGAAAAAATTCATTGCATTGAGTAAGTTTCAAATGAATTTTAGAAAAAATTGAAGAGGATTCAAAAGAATTTGATGAAATGCCTAAAAATTTAAGGTGAGTTTCAATGACTTCAAGATGAATTAAACAAAAACTTTTAAAAATTCCATTGATTGATAAATTTTTTGAAATCCATTAAAATATTAAAATCCATTTAAAATATTTAAAAGTCTTTGAAATCCCTTCAAACTATTGGAATAAATACAAAAATTCTGGGAATCGTTAAAATTTCCTAAAATATTTCCAATCCGTTGAATCTTTTGAAACACCTTGAAACGTTTTAAAGCTCTAGAAAATGCATGCAAATCTTTTAGAATACACTGAAATATTTCAAATCCTTTGAAATCCTATTAAATTACTGAAATCAATTAACAATTTCTTTATAATCTTTTAAAATAACCTAGAATAATTTTTTTAATCTCTAGGAAATGCCAAGGAATTTGAAAAATATCTTTAAATATTTTAAATCGTTTGGTCATTTTATCAATTAATCTGCAGAACCAATTGTATAAAAACTTTTAAAAAATCACTTGAATTATGTAAAATTGAGTAAATTTATAAGAATTTAAATGAATTAATAAAATTCAAAAGAATTTCAAAGAATTCAGGGTGAAATCCAAAAAATAATTTTAAATGTCTTCAAATCTTTAAAACCCTACGAAATAACTCACTTTTCTTGAATAAATTCTTTAAAGTCAACTAAAATGTTAATGAATCTCTTAAAATGATTGAAACCAATTAAAAATTCCTTGGAATCTTTTAAGATTTCCTAAAATATTTCAAATGCTTTGAAATCCTACAAGATACCTCACTTCTCGTGAACAATTTTTGTATCCACTAAAATATTATAAAATCCCTGTGAAATTCTATGATGATATTTCCCAAAATCCTGGAAATGTATTAAAATACATTGAGAGTTTTAAAATCCCTTAAAGTCATTGAAATACTTGGAAATCTTATAAAATAACGTGAAATCCTTTAAAATATCTTACGACCTTATAAATCCTGTAAAATCGTTTCATATCTTCCGAAATTCTAGAAAATTCTTTATCCTAAAATATTTCAAACGCTTCGAAATTCCTTCAAATTAATTAAATTAATTAATAATTCCTTGGATTCTTTTAAAATGCCCTAAAATATTTCAAATTCTTTCAAATCCCACTAAACTACTGAAAACAATTACAAAGTATTTGATATCTTTTAGAATTACCTAAAATTTTTTTAATCTTTTGAAATCCCTTGAAACTCGTTAGAGCTCTTGAAAATGCCAATTAGTGAAAAATTACTCGGAATCTTTTAAAATTCCCTAAAATATTTCAAATTTAAAGCTCTTGAAAATGCCTTAGAAGTTTTAAAAATTCTCTAAAATCTTTCAAATTTCTTCAAATTATTTAAATCTATTACATTTAAAATTTTACATATTAAATTTCGCAGAATCTTTAAAAATAATGTTAAATATATCAAAAGAAGTCAAGACAATTCAGAAATAGGTATAGATCTGAATTGAACAGTGATTAACCCTTGAGTTAATTTATTGATAGAAAAGTGACTAATGTGATGTTTTCATTGAAAAAAGTGAATAAAAAATGATTTGAGAAAAAAGTGAATAATAGTGACTGTATGTGGCATCCCTAATTATTTTTGTGAAGTTGCTTCTTACAGGTATTCCCTGATTTTTGCTATTTCTTTCAAAATACTCTTGGAAGCTTTGATCTTATTATAAATTTTTTTGAAGTTCCAGTAGGGGGCTGCAAATAGGGTACCATAGGACCACATCTTGAAAATAGGGTACTTTAGGGACCTTAACTGAATATAGGGTACAATAGGGGATATAAGGACCGGTCTGTGAGGCATGAAAATTGAAAAAAAAATCTTCCTACTTCATGATTCTAGATTATGCACTGTGCCATATCCATTTATGACTCCTTTTGAAAATTGTCCTTTATACATTCTTCCATTGGGCCACTCCATTTGTCCATATCCATCCATTTATTACTCCTTTTGAAAATTTTCCTCGATACATTCTTCCATCGGGCCACTCCATTTGTCCATATGAATCGTCAGTATCGGGTTTTCCATTGAACCAGCGACCGAACATTTATTTGCATGGAAAAAAAATTAGGAATAAGGGGCATTTCGAAAAATACGTACACACACGGCTTTTTCTATCATGACTGTATGTAAAATTAACAGGGTGACCAATAAAATTTTGAACAAAAATTGCAGCCTATTTCCCGGTTTTCTCGGTCTAAAATTACATTTTTCCTGGTTGACTTTTAAGCGCTTATAATAATTATTATTCAATTTGAAAAGTTCTTTTAAATAATTGGGGGAATGCGAGCCCTTGGTTCAATTAAGCTTGCGTGTATCGTTATAATACTTTTCTCATTTTATTACATTCTCATCCTATAATGAGAAGGTATTAGATTTGTGTAAAATTTACACACACCCCCCACCCTCCCGTTTTTGTCAAATTTCCACGTTTTGAGACCCCCTGAACCCAAAAAACAGGTTTTTACAAAATGTCTGTTTGTCTGTTAGTCAGTAGATTTTTAGATTGTTAGCACGATAACTTTCGAAAGAATTGACAGATTGGATTGGGCTCTGATATACTTCTCAAGTGTCCTAAAATGAAGGTCAAGTTCGTTAGTCAGTCATTTTGGATAAAAATTCAAAAAGTAAGCGCTTTTTCAAAATTTTTGAGACCACTTTTTTTCAAAATAAAAATTCTATGTACGGATATTCGTAGTACTCAAAAAGACAAACAATTTATCTCCATGACTTTTTCTGATGAAACAAAAATTACTGGAGTTATAGCATTTACAAAATTCCAAAAAACAAACGAAAATGAACATTTTAAGCCAAACAATGCACGATATGAAAAAAATTCAAGAGAAGAAAAATGTTTCTTTTTACACACCTCACAATATTGTTATGAGACTTTTTTCAGTTTTTTTGAAAAATCCAGAATTCAAATTTTTATCGCACAAAAAAATAATGAAAAATCATAAATTCCATTTTGCGGTCAAAATGTACAAGATACGAAAAAAGATGACTTGACAAAAATTGTGCAGTCAAAAAAGATCTAGAAATTTGTTAATAATCACTTTTTGATGGGACGCGTAGTTTTTGTTTCATTTGTAAAAAACTGATTCAAGAATAAAATAAATTACATTTTTGGACAAACGAAACAAACCACGAAAAAAATTAATAGACAAAAATTGTTCACTCAGAAAAGAGCTACACATTTTTTATTAATCATTTTTTGATCAGATGCGTAATTTTTGTTTTAATCGTGCAAAATACCATTACCAATATAAAAAATTGTTGAAAAACGACGTAAGGTACGAAAAAAGATGAATAGACAAAAGTTGTTCAATTAAAAAAGATCTACAAATTTGTTATAAACTTTTGCTATGAAAATACATTTAAAATAAAGAAATTAAGTTTTTGGAAAAACGATACACGCTACAATAACATTTTATCTAACAAAATTTTTCGCCTAAATTACATTTACAAATTTTCTTAAAACCACTTTACGTTAGGATGCATATTTTTGGTTCAAATCGTAAAAAATAACATTGAACATAAACGCACTCACATTTCCAGGTTTTTCCAGATATATAAAAATTCCCTGACAATTCCAGGTTTTACAGGTAGGGCACACACTCTGGTATAATCACCATAAAATATGTAAAACACGTAGCGCGTCGCGAAAATTTTCTATAACCATGTGACCGGGTATTCAAAACATAAACACAGAAGTGATAACGTTAGAACCGGTAGGGTTGCATAACCTAAAAATACACAGGAATAACTACTGCGCATGGCAGAGATATCGGCCGACAGTGCATGTACGAACGACGTTCGTATACTCTCGTGTATGTTCGTTGATCATATGCGACTGTTGATACTGGTTGCCACGCAACGACTCCCGAAATAGCCCATGCCAGTGTGCCGAGTTCAAAAGAGAGAAGGGATAAGAGATGAAAGATGAATCCTTCTAAAATCTAATTGAAGATAATTGCATGTTTTTCAATTCACATTTTCTAGCATTTCAGGCGCGGGCGAAGAAATGTTGGGGCCCGATTTGTCGTTAAACGTCCCAGGTAGCGTTTGAAGATTCACTTCTGTAGTTGAAAATTTTTAAATTTTGATGAAAAATAGTGTTTTCTTGTTGTTGAAAATATATTGAATAAACAGATCACATTGGATATCTTATTTTTGTATTCATTTCTGAATAATTGATAATGATTTTTGGAACGTTTTCTTATATTTTGTGTTTCTTTCAATTCTGTAAGAAAAATTTTTGGTAACATGTGCATTTTATGATTTTTGGGTTAATCTCGAGAGGACCGCTTGAAAACTATGTCACTTGTCCGAAAAGCTATAAAAATAAAAAGGGTCTTTTCTTCTTTTCTCTCTCTCTCTCTTTCTCTTAAAAATGGGAGGAAACGATCTCTAAAATATTTTCATGCTTTGAGAGTTTTCGAGTTGAAAAATAAATTTAGTTTGCCTCGGTTCTTTGAATCTTCACCACGTAACTTTTGTTAGCGATATTTTCATTTAAAATAGTTGTTCCCTTTCAATATAAATTTAAAACAAAAAGTTCCGCAATTTTTCGTTCCTGTTTTCTTTCAAAAAATTTTTTTAATCAGTGTCGGGGTTAATAATTTTCAGGTCATAATAACCATCTTTCTTCTTTTTAATTTAAAATATTCTTTGAATTTTAAATTCTTTTCTAATTCTTATTATGAATAATAATGTTTTGTATACCTTTGTCAATTTTTCACTAATGAATACAAAATTTTGATTAATTAATCCTTTTTTAAAGAAAAGTGATTAGTGTTGTGTTTGTATATGTGTATGTGAGTGTACACATGTATATATATATATATATATATATATATATATATATTATATTATTTTTATCGGCAGGTATTATGTTTCTGATTTTTCCAATTGGCATAATAATATATTTTTGTCATACCTTGTAGTTTCCTATAAATAATCCCTGATGAGGGAGTTTAAATTGACTCCGAAACATGTTGGTTCCTTGGTAGTATAAAAAAGACGGATAAAAGAAAAAGTGAGAGGTTGGTATTTTTGGTTGACTTTTTCTCCTTTTCTCCCTCTTTCTTCAATTGGTTATTTTTGTCTCTAATGAGCCGAAAAGTAAGGTGGTCTAGAAATCTATTTTTTAATTTTGAATCTTTTTCATGCTCATTTTGCATAAAATTATTCATGATAAAATGGATTTCTGTTCTATCTTAATTTTAAAATTGTTAAATAGAGACACTAAACAAAAGATTCGTTCCAATTTGTAGGGTTTTGTTCCTGAATATTTTCTGATTTCTTTTAATTGAGTCTGAATAATTTTAACTCAATTTCTTGAAAGAAATCTTTTTATTAAAAAATTTTTTTGTAATAAGTTTGCACTAAATATAGCAATTTTAGAAATATATATGAAATATTTTTGGATTATTTCTCTTTCCTATTTGTGAAATTGTAATAATCTAATTGAATTGGATTGAATCACCCAAAAAAAAAAAAAAAAAAAAAAAAAAAAAAATTAAACATTTAATTTTTTATTTAAAACTTAGATTTTATTGGTTTAATATTCTCTTTTCGTTGAAAATTAATCGTTTTGTTTAGGAATTGATCTTTTGGGTTGAAAAATGAATTTCTAAATTTGTTTTTCTTTTCCTTGAAATTCAATCTTTTTGGTTAAAAATTTGCCTTTGCGTTGAAAAATCATTTCTTTCGCTGAAAATTTAAATATTTTTTTCTTTTGCTTGAAACTTCATCTTTCTCTGTTGATATTTACTCAGTTGAAAAATGTTTTTTTTTTTTTAAATTGAAAATTCATCTTTTCGGTTGAAAATTATTATTTTTTGTTTAAAATGCAACTATTGTATTGATTCTCATTTTTTTGGTTCAACCGGTTTAAAAATAGTTGAAAAATTAGCGACTTTCTTGAAAAATTACCGATTTTGTAGAAAATTTTTTTTTTTTTTTGTAATGAAAATGAATTTTATTACTGCATAATATTTAACTTCCCTTTTTTCTAATTCATCTTTCCTTTCGTTAAACTGCAAATGAAGCTATTTCATTTTTGGTTGAAAATTTATATTTTTTAGTTGAAAATTGTACTATGTAGTTGAAAATAGATATAATTTT
>CAKNYM010040252.1:0-15876 GCA_932195095.1 Andricus curvator
GTGTTCAGACAAGTTATTGGCCTGTAATTCTTAGGGTCAGCTAAGTTGCCCGTCTTCGGCAGGAGCACTGTGCGCCCTTCCACCAACCACCCCGGAATAGGCTCTTCCGATTTTAGATATGAGGTGAAAATTCGGGCCAGATGCTGGTGGGTTGAAGGAAACTTCTTCCACCAGAAGGTCTTGATACCATCTGGTCCCGGAGCGGAATAGTTCTTCATGCCTCTTAATACGTTTTTCACCTCCTCGGTAGTGATAGGTGGGCATTCCTCCTCAGCTGTTATGAGGGCATTGCACAGCTCCTTGAAGCTATTTATGTCCTTTGAGCCTTCTTCAAGTAGATGTTGGACCTCGTAGACTTCTCTCCAAAATGCTTCGACCTCCTCTGGTTTGGGCGGATGGTCGACAGTAACTGGAGGGTCTTGGAAGAGTCGAGATGGGTCAGACAAAAACTGTGGATTTTCTCTGACCCACCTCTCTCTCCGCTCTAGACTTCTCCTAGCGTTAGATAGTACTCGTATTCTGTCAACAATATGCTGCCTGATGGTCAGTAGCTTTGACTTGTTGATTGTGTGATAACGGATCCGCAGTTCGCGCACGAACTGTCGAACCTTGACAGTGAAAGTCCTGCCAGATGTTATGTAGTCAATCACACACTGAATGCGGGACGCGTACTGTCTTACCCAGCCTATCTTTGTGCTAAGTTGATGCATTCGTCTTTTGGTCTTATGATCAACCGTTGGTATATATATATATATATATATATATATATATATATATATGTGTGTGTGTGTGTGTGTGTGTGTGTGTGTATATATATATTTTTTTTAATTTTAAACATCTCACAATTTAAAGGTAACTGTTTCTATGATATTTATGTAATACCTTTATGTAAGGAGTGAATAAAGCTTTCTATTGTTTCACAGCCAGGTATGCAGAATCTCTCACAACATCGAAAGTAGAAAAGGAAAAGACATAAATGTTGTAAAAGATCATAGAAAGAGTTACCTTTAAATTGTGAGATGCTTAAAATTAAAAAATATGCAAAATCACTATTTTTGAAAAATTTGTTCATATTAATGGTTTTCAAGGACCTAAACATAATTTAAATGTGTATTAACCCTCCGTTCACAGACTTCTTTTTCCCACCTTCCGTTCACAGACAGGGTCTTTTAAGCCTGACCCGGCTAACACAGTTACTAGTCCGAATAGTCACATGATTGTAACAAGATTAAAAAAACCAGTCACTGGTGACTTCCATGCTGGTCACCCAGTGACAATATATTTCCCACTCAAAGTAGTAACAAATTACAAGCGAAGCAGGTAACATTATCCCGCCATTGTAATCACATGCTTGTAACAAAGTGATGTTTGGAAACGCAAGGTGCAATGACAGCTTAACCTCAAAATATACATCGTTTCGGAATTATAATTATGAATATTTTTGCAAAAATGTTGGAAAGGAACATAATTAAACGATAAATAAGTTCCAGAAAAGGGAGATAATATGTGAACAAAGCTTTTATAAAAAAACAGATATTTATCAGCTGAACCCTTACGAAAAAGAAATTACATTATAGAGGTTAGACCCAAAATGTATATGTATAAATGAAGATCGCTGCCGGCTGTTACCGCCATGTTACTAGTCTGACAGGGAACGGTTGCAAACAAGCCTCCCTAGTAAACTACGGCGATTATGCCGTTACCTGCTAGGAGACTGAGATACAAGTAACAATTCCTCTGATAACATGTGATCATTCAGGAACCTTTCAGGATGGTAACAGGTTAGCTGGGGAGTCAGTTTTTGAACTGTTTCTGGCCTTCAAAAAAAACTGGAATAATTCTGGGTTACTTAAAGCATTTACTACATTATTCAATTGTTGTTAATGGTAATTGTTACAAACTTTTTTAATCAAAATCTATATATATATCAAGGTCAGTAACGTTCTGCGATATCATGGGTTATTTAAACTACATATTGAAGAGGTATGGTGACACTCCAAGAAAACTAATAGGAAATCGGATATACACTAATAGAACATTGGTTAATCTAGAGGAGCAACGCACATTCCTAATTAGATGCAGAAAAGAGGCCCTGATTCCAGCACATATTCAACATCAAACTAGCAAATGTAATTTGCACAATTTAAATTACAAATTATTACCAAAATTTGAAAGAACAAAATTACATTTTCAAAAAAAATGCTTAAATTATGAAATTAATAACTTAGTTAGAAATATCAAAGATTTAGGACACTTATCAAATCATTTAAAATACAGATTATCCAACATTGTAAAAGACATTTCAATTTTAACTTTTTTTAACACACAAGAACTTAGTCTTAATAAATTAAAGTATGACAAGAAAAAAAAATGTATACAAAAGTTTGATCTATTATGATAAAAAAATATGACAGATCATGTTTTACTTATATGAAGACTAAATTTTAATATAAAAACCGCAATGTGGATGAACTAAAATTTTACTCCAAAATGACTATAATATAAACAAGAGAATTGAAATGTTTTAAGGATTTATCAACATCACAACAGGTAAATAAATGAAAAATGTTTTTAAAAACTTGTTAACTATCTATAAAAAAAATTGATATCAAATTAGAATTTATAATTATTGTTAGAGTTTTTGTATTTGGCGCCTTGCTCGTCTGACTCTGTCTGGGTGGGAGGTGCTGCTGCTTTAGCGCCCTCGATCTACCGTGTCTTTTTCACTCTGTGTACAGCGTTAGCCCAGTGCGTGTGATACGAGTGTTGAGTGCAACAGTGACGAATAAAGTGCCTCTGATTAACTAAATCTGGAGTCTGATTATTTAACAACCAAATAACCAAAAGATTATGGGACCCAGCAGCACGCTTCCTCTACGCACGGACCATTAGCACAATAGGAAAGCACGTTTGTCTCGAGAGAGGCAAGGACGACGGGGTTTTTCTTGTCTCCTTTAAACGAGGCCTTTTTCTGTCGGCAGACGACGGATTACGACGGGGTAAGTAGATGATTTCCTTCTCTAAAGATTTTATAGGTGAAATGTGCGTGATTATGGGATTTGCATCGTAAATGCGACGGCTTTCGAGGTCTGAAGTTAAAAAGACGAATTGTGTGGCGTCCCTCTGGCCGTGATGGCGGGCGGAGCCGGTCGTGCGGTCCATGTTCAAGGGTGGGGCGGAGCACACAGAAAGACGCCATGTTGAATTTTTGACCTATTTCTCAGAATGACCGTAATAGTCGTAAATTTGATGATAAACTTATCTATATGAATTACAATGAGTACGACGGGTATATAGAAGAAGTTAAATTCTTTCTCCTCACGAAAGCTAAGTCAGTTCCCTGATATGTAGAATTAAGGGGGAACAGTGCTTAATAATAAATACACGAATATAAGTATACATATACGATTTTAGATTTCGAAAAACACCAAAAACGAGATGTCTACGACGGTCGAAAGAATAGTGGAGAGGTGCAGACGTGCACTACTTGTCGAATCACATAATGTAATTACAGTACAAGTCAGCCTCCTGAACGAATCTCTAGCAATCTCGTTTTCAACTGGCGAGAAAATCGAGCTGTGTATGTATTCTCTTATAATTTCTTTATAAATATCAGCTGTAATGACGGTAACGCCTGTGTGACGACGGTTGAGTCCGACGCAATGCATTGCTTTAAATGAAAATCAAAGATATCTAGTGTGATTTGATCATTATCGACGTCGTTAAATTTAAAGACACGTAATCTCACATATATGTCGAACAAAGGACTAAGACGACAGTGTAATCACAAACGATGGTCTGTTCAAGTTTGTTTGTTTTCTAAATACGTGAATTTTTCCTGTCTGGGTTGTTGGGAAAGGAGGAAATTGTGTTCATTTCTGAAATCCAAAACAACTAAGCTTGTTTCTGTAGCACACGATAGTAACGGGTGTTAAGGGACAAGCTGCTTTGGACAGTTTTGATTTGTGTTCGGTCTTAACTGCTCTAAAGCAAACTTGGCATTTAAATATAGTAGTCGCAACACAGTCTTTACTACGATAGTACTATTGAACGACGGGTAAAATCATCCTTAATTCACGATGACTTAATACTTTCTAGCCAAAGCCACTCTAAAGGAAGAATGGGAAGAGGCAAGGGCTGAACTCATGGGTGCCCAAAAACCAGACGGAGGCGACAAAGATAAAAACTACACAATCGAAAATCCCGGAAAAATGTCCGAATCGAAACCCCAAGAGATGGATATATCGGACAGCGACAAAGAAAGAATGTTAGACGAGGGGAACGACAGGTTTATCAAGGACAGTAACGAGGGTAAGCTATATGTAATTCCAACGACAAGTAACGACTGTACGACAGGGTCGTCGACGACAAACGACTGATTAACAAACGACTGACTACTAATGACTGATTACTAACAACTGATTAACAAACTACTGATTATGAAAAACGACAGATTACAACAAACGACCGATCACTACGACAAATGACTGTTATATATGATTAACGACATGTTTCTTGGTATAGGTGCGTCACTAAAAATGCAAGAAAATCTCGGGTCGGACCTTAACGACAGTGATTCCCATGAGAAAGCAGCAGCCAGAAGAGATACAGATGACAACGAAGGACAGAACAGGAACGATAGTGAAAGTCTGCCATCTAACGACGGAAAAAACGAACGGCAGACAGAGCGAAACGATGGTATAAAATCTGCGGTCGACTACACGGATGTAGAAAGAAGGATCGATGCCAAAGTAAAACAGTTGAAGAAGATGATGACGCTCACCATGGATCTGCACTCAAAAATGCAAGATAACCTGAAAATGTGGCTAAAGATGCGTGAGGCTGGTCAGGAGAAGGTGAAGAACCCTACAATCAGTTCAAATATTCCCTTTTTCTCAAAAACAGAAGCCGAACGAATAGATCGCAAAATTTAAATACGATGGTACCTTTGAATATAAACGATAAGTATGACAAGACTGATAATGACCGTTTGATTAAAATGACCATAAACGACTGTACAAATCAGGGCAGACCCCGTAATTCACAGATAAACATTGACGAGCCTAATTTGGGTGCCGGGCAAAGAGACTCCCATGAGTTTACTAAACATTTGACAGAAGCAATTAAAATACAATTTATCGGTAAAGACAGCAGTATTAAACATGATTACAAACTAACACTCCAAACAAAGTTTGAACATTTTTATGAATTCTTAACTTCAGAATTACGAATTAAGGATTTGTTATATGTTTTGGACACGACAGTTACCCCACCGGAAGGCCTAGATGACAAAATAAAAGAAAAACAAAATTTCAAAGTTCGAGGCATAATAATCAATCGAGTAGACAAACTTTATCACACTAAAATTGTACACTTACAAGATCCGGTTGAAATTCTGAATAAATTAAGGGAATTTAAACGATGTGAAGTAAATATAACGAGCGTTAGTGTTAGAAATAATTATATTCAATACAATATAACACAAATCGGGAGACTGCAATGCAATTTCTAGAACGATTTGAAGAAATTGTACACAGTTACGAAATGATTTTAGGATCCACCCCTTTGACTGACGACGAAAAACGAGACGCTTTATACAACGCGATTATGATTCAATTACCGGAAATTCAATCAATCGAGTTTATGACAAAAAATCAAACGGGTAAAGGGTTAACATATGAGATGTTAAAAATGTTTATTCTCCAGGCTGAGGCTAATAAGGTCCAAGCCAGCTCCAGCTCACATCCCGTCACTAAGACCGGCCCTATTGCGACAGCATCTTACACGAGCTCGAATCACCGAGCAAGCTGGATTAACGAGAGGTGCTACGAATGTGACGACATAGGCCACATGAAAAACGAATGTCCCAGGAAGGGACAAGGCCTGAGAAAATGTTACGAGTGTCAGCAATTCACATCCCATATTGCGGCGGCCTGTCCCAAACGACTGTCCAGGCTGGGAAAAGGAGCCAATAAAGGTAAACACTTCAAACATAACAAGACAAACGAGACGTACGACAGTTACCTACACACTAAAAACAAAAAACAATTTTAGAGGAAAAGGAACAATCCAAACAGAGGTTTTCCTAAACGAACTAGTTATGACAACAAACGACCCTCAAATAAACAAAACGACTGTAACAATTATAAAAAGAATAATAATAAGAAAAACAATCCTGATCAGCCCCGCACGGGAACTAGCAATTCTTCAAAAATTCATTTTGCGAATTGTCAAGGAATAACAAATAAAGGTACGCGTAATGTTGTTAATACAATTTCTGCGTCCTGTTTAAATAGCTCATTTAACGAAAGTAGAGATTCTTTTCCATCCACTAGTTGTCATCAAGATTCCATAGATAATATTAACAAGCACAATAATCAAAACGACAAGTATGTAACATTTATTGTCGATTCAGGTGCTACAGAGCACCTTAGTAATTCAAAAGGGATCTTTAGTTCTTTTAATAAAAAGGCTCAAAGAACCATCAAATGCGCAAATAAAGACAATAAGGCCGATTTGATGACGGAAGGTAAAGGAGTAGTTAGAGTCTTGTCAAATTCAAGTAATAGAAACCCTATTACGCTTGATAATACAATATACGCCAAGTCTCTCTCCGAGAACTTGCTATCTTTAAGACGATTTGCGGACCATGGGCTGTCTATCCACCTTGACAACAAGGGCGTGGACATCTTTAACCCTAAAACTAACGAATCCCTAGCGACCGGTATCTACGACAGTCCTTACTGGTTAATCGAGTTCAAAATTAATAAAAATACTTCCTTCGATCAAACCAACTCATTGCAAGCAATTGCTTTTAACTCCAAGACGGTAGAACGACAGGTAGATAATAATGTAGATGTCGAGGTAGTGGAATCCACAGAAACTACAGTTGAAGAAAAGGATAAGGCTGTAGATAGTCCTAACAAAGACAGTATTTCCAAAACGATCGTCAGTGAAATTTCTAAAGAAAGAGAACAATATAACGAGCTTTTATTTTCAGATTTTGATACTCTCATAACACACCGAATAATAACAAACTTAGACGAACTACCCACAGTAGACTTGACTAATAACGGCAACTACTTAACTAATCTGGACAACGACAGCATAAAAACAAATAAAGCCATGCTCTGGCACGTACGCATGAGTCACGCGTCGATCACATATTTGCGCAAATTAAAAAATCTGTGGAAGGATAATAAGGATCTTCAATCCACAATATTTGACGATAGTATACTTGACTGTGAAATTTGCGCAATAACGAAGCTATCAAAATTACCCTTCCGAAGTGAAAGAACGAGAGCCCAACGACCGTTACAGATCATACACTCCGATGTAATGGGAAAGATCTCCCCAGCCACATTCCCGCACAGTTATCAATACATTTCGGTTTTTCTTGACGATTTTTCAGGACTGGCCCTTGCTTATCCTATGAAGACAAAAGACGAAACAGGTCACTGCCTTGAGCGATTCATTAAAAGCTCGCGAAATCTACTTGGTAAAGATGAAAAGATTTGCTACCTGAGATCCGATCAAGGATCTGAAAGGTCTGAAAGGTTTAACCAAACCTTACAGAAAAAGATACGATCAGTTCTATTCGATTCTAAGCTACCCTCCAATATGTGGGACTTGGCTCTGGGAGCTGTTGTCTATGTATACAACCGCACACCACATAAATCAAATGACTTTAAAGCGCCTCTAGATAAGTTCTCCCCAACCTATCATTATGATGTAAACCAGATCAAAAGGTTCGGTTGCCTAGCCTATTGGGCGATAACGAGAAAGCCAGACTAGAAGTTCTCGGCACGAGCGGTTCGCGGAATCCTAGTGGGTTATACTCGCTCCGGATACGTGTTTCTAAATCCAGAATCCGGTAAATTCTTTGAGTCAAGAAATGTTAGGTTCAACGAAAAAGTTGTCTATGGAGATAGATTCAGGGAGGATTCAATTAGAAATTGGCGCCTTCCTGAGTTGACTCAATCAACAAACGACGTGTTTATAATACAAGAGGAAAACGAAAGATTCGCCAAAGACGAGAGCACGAAATTGGGAACGGAGGGAGAACAAACAAAGAAACGAGGTAGACCTCGTAAACGACCATTAGAAACGGAGGGAGAGAGCTCCAAAAAGAAACATAAGACTGTACAAACGACAAGACGAGAACCCTACAACACTAGAAGTCGAAAACTTACTGACACGAGCTTTGTTCAATTCTCTGACGCGATAACAGTCTCTGACGATTACGAAATCCCAACAATAGAAGAAGAATTTACGGATACGACAGACACCACAAATGATGAAACTCTATATTGTCTACATGCGACAATAAACAACGATCCTCAAAACTTTTAACAAACCGTAGAATCCCAAGAAAAATACGAGTGGCTTAAGGCTATTGACGAAGAGTTTAAATCCTTAGAAAAGAAAAGGTATGGACAACTGTAGATCGACCTAAAATGGGAAAAGACGGTAAAAGACCAAACATAATAGACTCACAATGGGTCTTCAAGCGGAAAAACGATGGTTCGGGTAAAATAAAATACAAAGCCAGACTAGTTATTCGAGGCTTCAAAGATTCAAACTCTTACGACCTAAAAGAAACCTATGCTCCAGTTTCAAGATTAACCTTAATACGAACGTTATTCGCGATAATTAACTTTAAAGATTATGAAGTGTGTCAACTAGACGTAAAGACGGCTTTTCTGAACGGAACGCTAGAAGACGATGTGTTCATGGAGATTCCTGATGGAATGAACATTCCCGAAAGACTACGACGGTCCAAAGTATGCAAACTCAACAAAGCAATTTACGGCTTACGAATCAGTCCCAAACGGTGGAACAAGAAATTTACCGAAGTAGCTAATTCCTTAGGACTTGTTAACGATGACTATGACCCCTATCTTTTTCTTAATAATTCAGGGAAGTCGAAAGTAATTCTGTTAATTTACGTAGACGATATTCTTTTGGCTCGTAATGACAGTCAAAAACGAACAGAAGTAAAATCAAAACTAATGACAGCCTTTGAAATGTCAGACTTAGGAGAACCTAAAAATTACTTAGGTATGACCATACGCAGAAACAGAGAAACGAGAGTTGTGACAATAACTCAGGAAGATTATGTAGATAAAATCCTGATGAAATTTGGCTTTAACGACGAGTTGCCACAATACACCCCCATGATTACTGGACAGGTTGCCAACCACGAACGACGTCAGAGGGAAAATGACGACAGTGACTTACAAGACAAGGAAAGTCTTGATTTCCCCTACAGAGAGGCAGTTGGTAGTTTGCTATACTTGGCTGGTTCCACTCGACCAGATATTGCTTATACGGTAAACGTGCTGAGTAGACATTAATTAAATCCTACCGAAAATGAGTGGAACATGGTTAGATGAGTATTCAGGTATTTGAAGGGCAGTAAAAATATCGGCTTGAAATACTTAGGACGACGGGAAGACTTGGTAGCCTACTCGGACGCTAGCTTTGCAGATTGTAAATCCTCAATCTCAACTTGTGGATTTGTGATACGACTGTTCGGTGACACAATCCCTTGGAGATCAAGTTAACAGAGCTATGTTGCTCTTTCAACTTGCGAGGCCGAATACGTGGCCATGAGTCAGGCGTGTCAGGAAATAGTTGCCATTAGCAGGTCTTTAATCCGTATAACCAACGACAGTTTTCTTCCTGCTATACTCAGATGTGACAACAAAGCCGCAACAATTTGTGCGGAGACTAGTGGTGGGAATCGACTCAGACATATGACGGGTGTAATTCTAGATTATGTAAAAGAATGTGTTAAATACGAAAGGGTAATTCTCAATTGGGTACCTTCAAAGAGCCAACTGGCTGATATAATGACTAAACCTCTTTGCTTTGAAACCCATAGTAGATTATGTAATAATATTTTAAATCACGATTGTTAAATAAAGTCATGTATTTAATTAACGACTGAGTGACCTAGACGAAAGAGATCACGTTTTCCATACGACAGTTAACAGATTGATCATAATAAGCTAACTGAAAAATTTATTTTACAGGAGATGAACGTTAACACGACAGGCAGAGAACGGACGACGACAGGTGCGAACGACGGTTTGGACTCAAGAGTATTGCGATTAGTACGCTTATCAACTTACACGTTAAAGATGTATCCATTATACGAGTGATACTAACTACCTCATTCTAATAATTTAGATTATGTTTATATTCTACGTAAAACTTAAACAGAGTCAACCTCGGGAGGGAGTGTTAGAGTTTTTGTATTTGGCGCCTTGCTCGTCTGACTCTGTCTGGGTGGGAGGTGCTGCTGCTTTAGCGCCCTCGATCTACCGTGTCTTTTTCACTCTGTGTACGGCGTTAGCCCAGTGCGTGTGATACGAGTGTTGAGTGCAACAGTGACGAATAAAGTGCCTTTGATTAACTAAATCTGGAGTCTGATTATTTAACAACCAAATAACCAAAAATTATATTAATTTTTGACTTAGGTGACAATTACCTTCGAAGAAGGCCTGCAATAAGGTCGAAACGTACGTTGGTTAGACATGACAAATAAATTTTGATTCTTTAACATCCGAATCCATTGCTTTTTATGTGACCATATGACAAAATTAATTTATTCATGAAGAATAACTACGTTATTTAAAAAAACGGTTGAAGAAAATTCTCAGTGAGGAAATACTCCAATATATATATATATATGTTATAATAATATTATTAAAAGAATATTAAAGATTAGTGAATATTAATTAACATTAGTTATTATTATTTTTATTATGATTATTATTACTTATCTCAATTAATTTTTGAACTATATTTGCAGGTGATTTATTGTTTTCATTAATTAAATTATTAATTTAATTATTACTTTTTTATTATTTAATTTACTTTGACGAACTGTATATGGTAAACTATATGTAGCTTCAATTTTTTCTTTATCCTTATCACTATTTCTCGTGAGATTTTTTCTCTACAAATATTATTAAATGTCTGTTAATCTATATAATAATATTACCATTATTTTTTTCATTGAAAAATAACATTTTATAAATTATTTGTACAATGTCCTATACGAGATAATGTTAAAACAGGGCCGATGCATGCCCGCACAGCCAATTTTTTAAGCTGGAATATCTCGTTTACAGGAAAAGATTTTGATTAAAAAAGTTTGTAACAATTACCATTAACAACAATTGAATCATGTAGTAAATGCTTTAAGTAACCCAGAATTTTTCCAGTTTTTTTTTAAGGCCAGAAACAGTTCAAAAACTGACTCAGGCTTAAAAGACCCTGTCTGTGAACGGAAGGTGGGAAAAAGAAGTTGAGAAAAATTGATTTTTCTGTTGAAAACAGACAAATTCACGATGAGCGACCTCTAAATATTATCCAATTTATTTCTCCTTCCACGAGGTATATTTTTAATCCAAAAGGAACAAAAAAGTCGAAGATGCAAGTTGAGGTTCGGATTTTCTTGTTTTTTTTAACACCCCTTATGTATGCTAAGATAGTAAAGTTGATCAAGTTCGTCCCGTACCGGCCGTACGCATTTATGTGAGGTTAGGTTGCCGGTGCATTGTGATTTTGGTGAATGTTCATCAAGTTTATGCGCCATTAGCCATAAAAGAGGTAATTATTAATTAGCTCTATATATAATAAACTGTACTTTTATATATTATTATTATATTTTTTATTCTTATGAGCTTTACTTTTAATATTTACTATTAATCTTATCAGATAACTACATGCAGATTATTATAGGTTATGTCAGCGTTTAACCTGTAAAAGTGTTTAGTTGTCGGCGGTGTGGGATATTTTATTCTTAAAGTATATAGACAAAATACTTGATCATTAAAATATGTGTTTAAATTGTTATCTTTTTATATTTTAGATCGTTCAGATGGTTAGAAAGGAAAAGCTACGTAGTTATACCTTAGCCTATAAAAATGACCAAACCAAAGTGCCTTATTGGGAATTATGATAAAAAAATTGTAGAGACACTGACGGGAACAGAGCGATTTAAGTGCAAATTTTGTAATGCACTTTACCAAAAAAAAATGCTACGAGGCAAAAAAACACCTCTTGAAATGTGAATCTTGTCCAGATGCAGTAAAGAACTTATTGAATCGAAAAGGCACCTTAAATATCGTCGATGACAAAAATAAGAATCAAGATAATATTAATTTGTTTTTAGCCTTTTTTTTTAACTTATTGGTTATTAACGTTAAACACGAAGCTAAAACAAGAGAGAATTTTGTATTCTTAATAACAAAATACCTCAACTCTCCAAAACTTGCACATGCATTTTGTATTCAGTTTTAATCTAATTCTGTTTCTTATCTAAATTAGTTGCAAATAGTATTCGTTTATTATAAGCGGGGGGGGGGGGGAGCTTGAGATGTTTATATACTTTTCACTAAAACCTATTTTTTCAATTGAATCATTTTAATTATTTTAACTCCAATATTTCAAGCAGGAAAAGCTTGATATGTGTATACATAATTCTTTATCAAATTTCAACAAATTTATTCAGGAAAACAGAGTTGCTTCATAGAATTTCAGAATTTATTTTCTCATTTAGGTATTTAAAGATATTCATTTATAGTGATCTGAAATTATTTTGGTGTATTCGAGGGAATTCTCAATTGATTTTTAATAGTCTGAAAGGAATTTCAAAATTTTTATTCTTTTAAGAATCCTGACATATTAGGGTTTTTTGACAGCTTCCAGGGACTAATTCAATTTTTCTCTAATAGGATGAATTTAATGGAAAATCTGACTTTTTATTTCAATTGAATTCAATGATTTAAAAGAATTTCAAGATATTTTTAAGGGATCTTTGGGAGTTTTAAATCTGAAATTTCAGGAAATATAGAATTCCATGAAATTTTCGCAAAGATACTTTGAAGTGTTTAAAAACTCGAAAATTAAACTGATGACGTCTCCCTTCACGCGTTATTTTCAAAGATTCCTAAATGCATTTTTAAACTCTCCCAAAAAAAATTATAATATTGCAGTTCAATTATTATAACTTTATATAACTCTTTTTCAAATTTAATAAAAAAAAAGAGTTATTGGTTCCTCGTTTAGAGGTAGGCCAGTACTCGGCAGATGAGCACATATTAACTCCTATGTAATACAACGCTGCTGAAGGCTGGTAACCTTCTCAGCCTAAATCACCAACCAATTGAGACTCTCGGTTTCCTTTGTCTGTCCTCACCCCCCCCCCCACACACACACACACACCCACCCAAGTAACAGAAGTTTTGGTGGGACTGACGTTACGACTAGAATCTCCACCGTACGGCGAATAATCACTTAACTTGGACATGATTTCGGCTCGCAAAACAAATCTCGCGCATAAAGGTGATAGTTGGGTGTACAATCTAAACATGAATAATACAAACAATAAAGTAGCCTCGGAATGGACTGAAACTTAGATTGACGAAATGCATACACACGGTAAACGTAATGTTCGAGTTTCAGGCGATGAATGGAGACTGGGTGTTTGGAATGCTAGAGGAGTGAATGATCTTAAAGTAAGAGAACTACGAGAAACTATGCATGCTAGGAAACTAGATATTTTATGTGTACCTGAGACGAAGAAAAAGGGTTGCGGAAGTAGAAACATAGAAAATGGGGTGTTGAAAGGCGGTTTTGAAATATGGTCAGGAGTAGGTAGTGAATCAAATCGTAGTCAAGGGGTCGGTTTAATTATGAATGAAAAAGCAAGACAGCATCTCAAAGATCATGATTTTGTATCTCGCAGATTTTTGTGGGCTAGAATGAAGGTAGGAATCAGAAGATTATTTATCATAGCGTGCTACGCCCCAGTTGACAGTGAGCCGCGAGAAGTCAAAGACGCCTTCTGGGACACTTTAAATGATACAATAAGTACTTGCGATCAAGGTGAAAGAATAATTCTGCTAGGAGATATGAACGGATGGGTCGGCGTCCAACGTCAGGATACAGATACAGAAAGGGTGCTAGGTAATTTTGGGGATCCAACAAGAAAAAATTATAACGGGGAAAAATTAGTTAGCTTATGCTTAGAAAAGGGCCTATTTATAATCAATACTTGGTTTCGACATAAAATGATCCACACGTACACCTGGTGTAAAGGAAATAACCGCAGTGTAATTGACAAGAGTCATGAGGGGTTCCGAATGCAATACTGATCATTAACTTTTAGTCTCGAAAATAAACTTAGGGCGGGGATGGAGAAAAAAGAAAACAAAAAAAACGAAACAAACTCGAATAAAGATTGAAAATTTACAGAAACCGGAAGTGCGAATAGAGTTTCAAAATTAGTTAAGCGAACGCATAGATAGGGCAACTTGGGAAGCGCTTATAAGCAATAAAGATATAGAGAGCGCGTGGACTTTGTTACGGGATATCATTGTTAAAACTGCAGCTGAAGTGTGTGGTACGGCAGTGGTAGGAAGAAAGTCTGGTGATGCGTGGTGGAATGATGAAATTCAAGCAGCCCAGCAAGAAAAGAAAAAAGCGCACGAGAGAACATTAAACATGACAGGTCTTAGCGATGAGGAGAGAAATAGACTCGAAAATAATTACAAAGACAAAAAGAGGAAAGTTAAACGACTAGTCAAGGAGAGTAAAGAAAAAATCAGAACAGAAAAAGAGAACAAAATACAAAACTACTTTGAAGGAATTATGGAACTGTTATATAAACAGTTGAAGGAAAGTAAAAGTACAGAGTTTGCCAGCATGAGAAACAGCAAGGGGAAATGCTATATGATATAGACGAGATAGTAGACGCTTTAAAAGACTCTTTTAAAAAACTATTAGGAGGTGAAGATATAGGACAACAAAACTGCGACATAGAACATAATGCATTAGAAAACCCAATTGAAAAAGTATGTGTCACTGAGGTCAGAGACATAATTAAGAACTTGAAAAACGGTAAGGCTGCTAGTATAGACAGTATTAGCGCTGAAATGCTTAAATACGGTGGCGAGTACATACCTCACAGGTTGTGCGAATTGATAAATTTATGTATCGAGACGGGGGAGTCCCAGACGATTGGAGAAAAGCGATTATCGTACCAATATACAAAAGAAAGAGTGATAAAAGCAACTGCAGTAATTACAGAGGTATCAGCCTGCTAAGTACCGTAAGTAAAATATACTCAAAAATACTTATTCGTAGGGTAATGGAAATCACAGAAGAAAAGATATGGGAAGTCCAAAGTGGATTTATGCCAGGAAGATCGCGTACAGATCAGATATTTAGCCTAAGACAGATCACAGAAAAAAACTTGTGAGTAGGAAAGAAAGTTTTCTGTGCATTTATTGACCTAGAAAAAGCATTTGACAAAGTAAATAGAAATAAACTTTGGGAAGTCCTTAAAGAGTACGGAGTAAATGGAGGGCTCCTACAAGCAATAAAAACAATATATACAGATAGTAAAGCGAGTGTAAGGGTAAATGAGAAACTGAGTGACTGGTTCGATATTATGCAAGGCGTGAAACACGGATGCGTTATGTCCTTGTGGCTATTTATCATATTTATGGATAAGTGTCTAAGAACTGCCCTCTTCGATGAAGAAGGTGTAGATCTCGAAACAGTCAAGGTAGGTGGGTTAGCTTTCGCAGATGACAAGATTGTTATCGCAGAATCAATCGAAGACTTGCAAAGAATGTTGAATAAACTTAATACAAGCATGAAGAACATGGACCTCAAAATAAACGTAAATAAAACAAAAATCATGGTGTTTGAGGGAAAATGTGAGAAAACAATATGCAACATTGTCCTAAATGATGAGAGATTAGAACAAGTTGACAAGTACGTATATCTAGGTAGTCTATTCACTAGCGACGGAAAAATAGATGGGGAGTTAGATAGGCGCATAAATAAGGGTAA
>CAKNYM010040253.1:18783-31519 GCA_932195095.1 Andricus curvator
TTTTTTTTTTAGTTGAGAATTCAATTATTTGGTTGAAAATTCATATTTATTGGTAGAAAATTAATCTTCTTGATTGAAAATTCATCTCTTTGGTTGAAAATTCAACTATTTTTTTGAAAATTCATCATCCTTGTTGAAAACTAATATCCTTCGTTGAAAAATGAAATATTTTGTTAAAAATAGTTTTTTCATGATTGAAATTAATCTGTTAACTCAAAATTTAACTATTTTACTTTTGATTACAGAATTTTTCTCAGGTGAAAATTCAACTCTTTTAGTAGAAAATTAATCTTCTTGGTTGAAACTTCCTTTTTTTGTTAAAGATTCATCATTTCAAATGTAAATTGAACTCTTTGGTTGGCAAATTAACTATTTGGTTAAAAATTTATGTCTTTTGTTGAAAATTCATATTTATTAGTAAAAAATTAATCTTCTCGATTGAAAATTTATCTTTTTGTTTGAAAATTCAACTATTTTGTTGAAAATTCATCATCTCAGTTGAAAATTAATATCCTTCGTTCAAAAATGAAATATTTCGTTAAAAATCATTTTTTTCGGTTCAAAATTAATCTTTTAACTCAAAATTTAACTATTTTACTTTTGATTAAAGAATGTTTCTTAATTAAAAATTCAACTCTTATAGTAGAAAATTAATCTTCTTTGTTGAAACATCCTTTTTTTTGTTGAAAATTAAATTATACTTGGTTAAGAGTGGAACTAGTTCGTTAAAAATTAAATTTATTGTTTGAATATTTATCATTTCAGTTAAAAATTCATCTCTTGGTTAAAGGTTCATTTATTTGGTTGAAGATTCGTCATTTCAGTTGAAAATTGAACAACCTGATTGAAAAATTAACTATTTTCTTGAAATTTCTTTTTTCTTCTTGGTTGAAAATTCATCTTTTTCTTTGGGAAATTAACTATACATGTTTGAAAGTTGAACTACTTTGATAAAAATTCATTTTTCCTGGTTGAAGATTCATAATTTCAGTCGAAAATTCAGCTCTTTGCTTAAAAAATTAACTTTTTTTCCAAAGAAATTAATTCTGGTAAAAAAAAATTAATTCAGTTGAAATTCGTTTTTTTTTGTGTCAAGAATGAATTTTTGCAACTGAATATTGAACTATTCCACTTTTGGTTGCAACTTTAGCCTTTTACGTTGAAGATTCATCTATTTTGTTTAAAATTCTTCTTTATTGCTAGAAATTTAATCTTCTACGTCGAAAATTCATCTATTTGGTGGAAAATTAAATTATTCTTCATTGAAACTAGAACTGCCATGTTGAAAAATTATTTTATTGGTTGAAGATTCATAATTACAGTTAAAAATTCAACTGGTTAAAAATTCGTTCCGTTTGTTGGAAACTCGTCTTTTTGGTAAATTATTAATCTTTTTGGTTGAAAATTCAACTGTTTTATTGAAAATTCATCATCTAAGTTGAAAATTAATCTCCTTGGTTGAAAAATAAACTATTTTGTTAAAAATAAATTTTTTTCTGTCTAAAATTAATCTTTAACTCAAAATTTAACTCTTTTACTTTGGAATAAAGAATTTATTTTTTTTTACTTAAAAATTTAACTGCTTGTTTTGAACTTCAACTATACTTGGTTGAAAATTGAACTACTTGGTTAAAATTTGATTTTTTTGTTGAAGATTCATCATTTCAGTTGTAAATTGAACTCTTTGGTTGGAAAATTAACTATTTTCTTGAAAATTCTTTTTTTTTTGTTCAATATTAATCTTTTTAACTGAAATTTTAACTATTCCACTTTTGGTTGAAAATTTATTTTTCTTAGTTAAGAATTCAATTATTTGGTTGAAAATTCATATTTTTTAGTAGAAAATTAATCTTCTTGACTGAAAATTCGCCTTTTTGGTTGAAAATTCAACTATTTTGTTGAAAATTCATCATCTCAGTTGAATATTAATATCCTTCGTTGAAAAATGAAATATTTTGTTATAAATAATTTTTTTCTGTTCAAAATTAATCTTTTAACTCAAATTTTAATTATTTTACTTTTAATCAAAGAATTTCTCTCAGTTAGAAACTCAACTCTTGGTTGAAATGTCTTTTTTTTTTGTTGAAAACTGAATTATACTTGGTTAAGAGTGAAACTAGTTTGTTAAAAATTAAATTTATTGGTTGAATATTAATCATTTCAGTTAAAAATTCATCTCTTGATTAAAAGTTCATTTATTTGGTTGAAGATTCGTCATTTCAGTTGAGAATTGAACTCCCTGATTGAAAAATTAACTATTTTTTGAAAAAAAAAAATTTCTTGGTTGTAAATTCATCTTTTTGGTTGGAAATTTAACTGTACATGGTTGAAAGTTGAACTACTTTGATAAAAATTCACTTTTTCTGGTTGAAGATGCATCATTTCAGTCATTCAGTCATTCTACGTCGAAAATTCATCTATTTGGTGGAAAATTAAATTATTCTTCATTGAGACTAGAACTGCCATGTTAAAAAATTATTTTACTGGTTGAAGATTCATAATTACAATTAAAAATTCAACTGGTTAAAAATTCGTTTCGATTGTTGAAAACTCGTCTTTTTGGTAAAATATTCATCTTTTTGGTTGAAAATTTAACTGTTTTGTTGAAAATTCATCATCTCAGTTGAAAATTAATCTCCTTGGTTGAAAAATAAACTATTTTGTTAAAAATAAATTTTTTTCTACCTAAAATTAATCTTTTAACTCAAGATTTAACTCCTTTAGTTTGGATTAAAGAATTTATTTTTTTTGCAGTTAAAACTTTAACTGTTTGGTTGATATTTCATATATTTTGTTGAAAATTCAACCATACTTGGTTGAAAATTGAACTATTTGGTTAAAATTTAATTTTTTTGTTGAAGATCATCATTTCAGTTGTAAATTGAACTCTTTGGTTAGAAAATTAACTATTTTGTTGAAAATTAGTTTTTTTGTTCAATATTAATCTTTTTTACCTGAAATTTTAACTATTCCACTTTTGGTTGAAAATTTATTTGTTTAGTTGAGAATTCAACTATTTTGTTGAAAATTGATCATCACAGTTGAAAATTAATATCCTTGGTTGAAAAATGAACTAATTTGTTAAAAATAATTTTTTTTCTGTTCAAAATTAATCTTTTAACTCAAAATTTAACTATTTTACTTTTGATTAAAGAATGTTTTCAGTTGAAAAATCCACTATTTGGTTGAAAATTCATAAATCCACTTAAAAATTCAAATGCTCAGTTGAAGATTCAACTGTTTGGTTAAAAATTCGTGTAGTTTGATGAAAACTCGTCTTTTTTGGTAAAAAAATTCATCTTTTTGGTTGAAAATTCAACTATTCCTATCTTTGAAAGTTGGTATTCGTCGTTTAGTTACCGTTACCGTTACTTAGTTAACCATAAGGCGTTCTCATCGACGATGGGCGATCTGTGTTTATTTGAACTCGAGATGTTTGTTTTCATAAGAAGCTTAGTGGAAGTATATGCATTTATACTTCGGTATATATACGATTCCTTTCACGCATTTTGTAAAAATAAGGCTTTTAATTAACATTTTAAATATTTTATTCGTATTTTGAAAGATTCATTTTCGATTTAACGTTTTAGTCATAGTTCATTTATATTTCAAAATGTTTGAAACTTTTGAAATTTTGAGTACCATTTATTTTTTAATTGTGTTTGGATTTTTTATAATAAATTTTGTTAATTTTTTTATTTAAAAACCAACTTTAAATTTTTGTTTAACTTTTCAGAAGGACCTTGGCCTTTTTTCAATGAATAGGATAAATTAGTTTAGGGTATCAAGAAAGAATGTATTTCCAATAATTCGTTTCTACGATAGCTTGCAAATATATAATAATTATTAATTATTTTAACAATTTTCATAAACATATTTAGAGTTTGGTTATTTTTCAAGGAATAGGTACAGTTTGTTTACAAAGTCAACTACGAATATCTTTCTGATGAAACTTTTCTATGTTGCTTCGTAAATTTACAATAATTGTTAATAATTGAAACAATTTGCATAAACAAAGTGTTTGGCTATTTTTCAACGAATACGGTAAATTTCTTTTACAGAATTCACTAAGAATATCCTTCCGATGACTCTTTTCTATGAAGATTTGCAAACTTACAAGAATTATCAATTATTTCAACAAATTAAGAGTTTGGCCACTTTCCATCGAATAAGCCCAATTTGTTTACGGAATCACCAATAATGTATTGCCAATAACTCTTTTTTACGATACTTTGCACAGTTACAATAATTATTAATTATTTAAACAGTCTTCATAAACATATTCAGAGTTTGGGTATTTTTCAAGGAATAGGCACAATTTGTTTACGGAGTCAACTAAGAATATCTTTCCGATTACTCTTTTCTATGTTGCTTTATAAATTTACAAGAATTATTAATTATTTAAACAATTTTGATTAAAAAATTAAGAGTTTGGCTATTTCTCAACGAATAGGCTCAATTTTTTTTACAGAATTAAGTAAGAATATCTTTCAGATTACTTTTTTCTATAATGATTTGCAAATTTTCAAGAATTATTAATTATTTAAAGAATTTTCATAAACAAATTAAGCGCCCGGTCATTTTTCAACGAATAGGAACAATTAGTATAGGGAATCAAGAAAAAATGTATTCCCAATAAATCTTTTCTACGATACTTTGCAAATATACAATAATTATTAACTATTTTAACAATTTTTCTAAAAATATTCAGAGTTGGTCTATTTTTCAAGGAATAGGCAGAATTTGTTTACGGAGTCAACTAGGAATGTCTTTTCGCTGACTATTTTATATGCTGCTTTGTAAATTTACAAGAATTATTATTTGTAATATCATTATTTTTAACGAATTGGCTCAATTGGTTTACAGAACCAAAAAGAATGTATTAAAAATAAGTCTTTCCTATGTTACTTTGCAAATTTACAATAATAGTTAATTATTTTAACAATTTTCATACACATATTCAGAGTTTGGCTGTTTTTCAACAAATAGGCTCACTTTGTTTACGAATTCAACTAAGAATATCTTTTCGATGACTGTTATCTATGTTGCTTTCTAAACTTACAATAATTTTCAATTATTCAAACAATTTTAATTTAAAAACTGAGAGTTTGGCTATTTTTTAACGAATAGGCTCCATTTTTTATAGAATTAAGTAAGAATATCTTTGCAGTGACTTTTTGCTATAATGCTCTGCAAATTTCAAAGAATGAATAATTATTTAAACAATTTTGATAAACAAATCAAGAGTTTGGCTATTTTTTAAAGAATAGGCTCAATTTCTTTACGGACTCAATAAAGAATGTTTTTCAAATACCTCTTTCCTATGATACTTTGAAAATTTACAATAATTATTAATTATTTAAACAATTTTCATGAACACATTCAGAACAATTTGTTTGCGTAGTCAACTAAGATTATCTTTCCGGTGACTCTTTACTATGTTTTGTAAATTTACAAGAATTATTAATTATTCAAACAATTTCGATTACAAAATTTAGAGTCTGGCTATTTTTCAACGAATAGGCTCAATTCTTACAGAATTATTTATTCTGCATCGTGAGATGGTATCCATGCGAAGCCGTGTACAAATCAAAATTATTGAAGTAAAAGTTAATTTCATGGTATTTTATTGAAATTCATTTCCAAATAAAATAAATAAATGTAAATAAATTGGTCGCGCGCGGAGCGCGCGTATGAGGCTCTAGTTTTGTTGAAAATTCATCATCTCAATTGAAAATTAATCTCCTTGGTTGAAAAATAAACTATTTTGTGAAAAATCATTTTTTCCTGTTTAAAATTAATCTTTTAAGTCAAAATTTAACCATTTTACTTTTGATTAAAAGACTTTTTTTTTAGTTGAAAATTTAACTATTTGGTTGAAAATTCATGTATTTTGTTGAAAATTCATCTTTTTTTTGTAGAAAATTAATCTTCTTGCCTGAAACTTCTTTTTTTTTGTTGAAAATTCAACTATACTTGGTTGAAAGTTGAACTACTCGGTCAAAAAATTTTTTTTTGTTGAAGATTCATCATTTCAGTTGTAAATTGAAATCTTTGGTTGCAAAATTAACTATTTCATTAAAAATTCTTTTTTTTTTTGTTCAATATTAATTTTTTTAACTGAAATTTTAACTATTCCACTTTTGGTTGAAAATTAATTTTTTTAGTTGAGAATTTAATTATTTTGTTGAAAATTCATCATCTCAGTTGAAAATTAATATCCTTCGTTGAAAAATGAAATAGTTGGTTAAAAATCATTTTTTTCCGTTTAAAATTTAAAGAATTTTTCTTAGTTAAAAGTTCAACTCTTTTGGTAGTAAATTAATCTTTTTGGTTCAGAATGAATCTTTTTGGTTGAAAATTAAATACTTGGTTAAAAGTTGAACTACTTGATTGAAAATTCATTTTTTTATTGAAGATTCACAATTTCAGTTGAAAATTAAACTCCTTGATTGAAAAATTAATTATTTTCTTGAAAAAAATTTTTTTTTCTTGTTTGAAAATTCATCTTTTTATTTCGAAATTTAACTATACATGATTGAAAGATGTACTACTTTGATCAAAATTCATTTTTTCTGGTTTGAAGATTCATCATTCCAGTCGAAAATTCAGCTCTTCGCTTAAAAAAATTAACTTTTTGTTCGAAGAAATTGATTCTGTTAAAAAAAAATTAATTCAGTTGAAATTCGTTTTTTTTTTGTTCAAAATGAATTTTTGCAACTGAATATTGAACTATTCCACTTTTGGTTGTAACTTTAGCCTTTTAAGTTGAAAATTCATGTATTTTGTTTAAAATTTGTTCTTGGTTGTAAATTCACCTTTTGGGTTGAAAAATGAACTACTTACTTGAAAATTGGTTTCATATTGAATTAAAAATTGTGCCTAAAAATGATTTTATTTAAAACAATTTATTCCCCTGTAATTCCCCTATTTTCGTGAAAAATCACCCTATTTCCTCTGTTTGGGGAGCATTTTGGGCTCTGAAGTCTGTTATCAATTCAGAACGGAAAGGAATGTCAGTATCAACTACTAATTACAAAGATATAATCCAAGATTGTCCGTGACTTGCTTTCTCAAGTGCGAATGAGGAAAAATAGAAAATTATTGCTTGAACTGAACTTTTCTACATCACAGAGGTTATCGCTGGAGGCATTATGTTAGTAGCACGTGCTATCAACTGATCAGTGATATTTTACAATTCACGCATGTGGAATCATCTGTTATTAAAAACATTTTTTTTTTAATGGACCTCATTCTCAGTGTTGTTTTCAATTTTCTATTAATAGTTAGCAGCTTATGAAAGAAATGATAGTAATTTAAAGACCCACCAAAATAATAATAGTGATGAGGTAATGGTTCCTCAGGAAAAGTGGATGTCCACCGAAAATGACAATATTCTTGCAAATCTTAAAATAATTCGAAGAAAATTTATTTTTTAGAAAGAAAAAAGACCCTCTGTAAAGGATGGAAAATTCTATTTTTTTATTTATTTTTTTTTGTCGAAACTCTCAATACACGTAGGTTTACAAATCCACCTGTAAAATATTTTACAATTAGAATTTGAAACCTCACTTTTATAATAAATTTTTGTTAATTTCACTCTTAGACATAAGAAATATTTTTAACATATAATCTGAAATTGACAGTTCAATTTTTAATTTGAAGATAAATTTTCTACCAAAAAAAAAACGATTTTTTAACAATATAGTTAAATTTTCAACCAAAGATTTGGGATAATACACTCTTTGCAGGGTGAAAACTCATTTTCAAAATTCTCTGATTTTTCCTTGATCAATTTTTTATTTTCCCTAACTATTGACATTCAGATACCAGTATTTTTATCTTGTAATATTTTTAGGATCTTTTATAAACGGAACAAAAAAGTATTTCAGATAGAAATAAAAAAATGTTTAATTTATTTATTTATTTGAAACAAAAAAAAAAGACTTTTCTACCATAAAAGATTACTTTTTAACAAAATAATTCAATTTTCAACTTGAAAAGATGAATTCTCAACAAAAAAGTGTAATAGTTGATATTTCTACAAAAAAATGAAATTTCATTTAAAAAACATGAATTTTGAAACCAAAAAGACGAATTTCCAACAAATAAAAATTTTTCAGTCATGAAAGAAAAAAAATTTCACCTAAATTGCTGAACCTTTAAGCCAAAAGACGAATTTTCTGTATAAAAATGGAATTTTCAATCAGAAAATATGAATTTTGAGCAAAAACTATGAATTTTGAGCAAAAAAAATTAATTTTCAACAAAATATTTCAATTTTCAATCAAGGAGATTAATTTTAAACTGAAAATATGAATCCTCAACAAAAAAATAATTTCTTAACAAATCTGTTCAAACAACATTTTCAAACAAAATATTTGAATCTTCAAGAAAATACGATATATTTTTAACCAAACAGTTGCATATTTATCCAAAAAAGATGAAATTTCCACTAAAAACAGATAATTTTTTAAATAAAAAATACAAATTTTCAACAACAAAAAATTTTAATTTTCATCCAAAAAAGATTTTAGTTTGAAATTTCAACATCAAAATATGAGTTTTGTATGTGAAGTAAATTTCCTACGAAATAATTAAATTTTCAACAAAACAGTTGAATTTTTGACGAAAAAAGGATGACTTTTTAACAAAATTGTTATATTTGTAACCAAATAGTTGCATTTTTATCCAAAAAAGGAACAATTTCTACTGAAATAGATGATTTTTCAAATTAAAAACACAAATTTTCATCATAAAAGATTTTAGTTTACTTTTTAACACCAAAATATGAATTTTGAACAACAATTGAATTTTTGAATGAAATAGTTGAATTTTCAACAAAACAGTTGAATTTTCGACGAAAAAGGATAACTTTTTAACAAAATTTTTGAATTTTTAACGAAGTTGCATTTTTATCCACGAAAGATGCAATTTTTACTAAAATAGATGATTTTTGAAATTTAAAAGACAAAATAAAAAAAAATAGTTGAATTTTCATCCAAAAAAATGTCAGTTTACTTTTCAACACCAAAATATGAATTTTAAAGAACAAGTGAATTTTCTACTAAGATACTTGAAATTTCAACCCAAAAAGAAGAATTTTTAACAAAACAGTTAAATTTTAAACCAAAAAGAATGACTTTTTAACAAAATTGTTGAATTTTTAACTAAAAAGTTGCATCTTCATCCAAGGAAGATGCAATTTCTACTAAAACAGATGAATTTTCGAATCAAAAAGACAAATTTTCAACAACAAAAAAATAGTTTAATTTTCGACCAAAATGGATGACTTTTTAACAAAATTGTTGAATTTCTAACCAAACAGTTGCATTTTTATCCACGAAAGATGCATTTTCTACTGTAATGGATGATTTTTTAAATTACAAAAACAAATTTTCAAAAAAAAAAAACAGTCAATTTTCAAATGAATAATAAAATTTATAACTAAAAAGATATTCTTATGAAGAAAGCAACTAAAATTGCCAAAAAGGGAAGTTTTTACCATTATTATAATTTGTGTTGCTTTCTTAATTCGACTCTGAATTTGTTTATAAATATTGTTTGAATAATCAATAATTATTGTAAATTTGCAAAGTATCGTGGGAAAGTTATTGGAAATAAATTCTTTGTTGATTCCGTAAACAAATTGGGCCTATTCGTTTAAAAATGGTCAAACTCTGAATTTGTTTATGAAAATTGTTTAAATAATTGATGAATCTTGGAAATTTGCAAGGCATCATAAAAAAAATTCTTCGGAAAAATATACATAGATAATGTTGTAAAAAAATGAGCCTATTCGTTGAAAAATAGCCAAACTCTGAATTTGTTTATGAAAACTGTTTATATAATTAATCATTCTTGTAAATTTACAAATCAACATAAAAAAGGGTCATCGGAAAGACATTCTTAATTGACTCCGTATAAAAATTGTCCCTATGCCTTGAAAAATAGCCAAACTGTGAATATGTTTATGAAAATTGTTTACATGACACATGCACACAATAAAAGTGTGCGGAGCCAAAAAAGCGAACTATATAGCATTTTAGTATTGGAGAGTCATAATTATAATTGAAAATTCATGTCTTTGTTGAAAAATTGTCTTTTGTGGTGGGATATTAATCTTCATGGTAAAAAAATCATCTTTTTGGTTGATAATTCATTTTTTTAGTTGAAAATTGTACTATTTTGTTGAAAATTCGTGTTTTATGGTTGAAAATTAATTTTTTAAACTTTAGAATGAAAATTCATGTCTTTGGTTGAAAATTCAACCATTTTATTGATTTTTTTTTGGTTGAAAATTTCTTTTCCAACTGCAAATTGAACTACTTCGTTTTTGGTTAAAAATTTATCTTCTTAAGTTGAAAATTCAATTATTTGGTTGAAAATTCATTTCTTTAGTTGAAAATTTCATTATTTTGTTGAAAATTCGTTTTGATGGTTAAATTTTTTTTTTAACTTCAGATATAACGATTCCATTTTAGATCAAAAATCAATATTTTTCAATTGAAAATTCATGTTTTTTTTGTGATTTCGAACAAATTTGGGGGCGATATGCATGAAAATTCGAAAAAATAAAATTTGGTCTACCCTATTGTTCCGTGCAGTTGCAGCTGTTGCAGAAACTGAAAGTGGATTGATAACCTATGAGAGGCAGTTATTAATTATCTTTGTTCCTGTTAATGTTTCAAAGAGCATTGTTTTGCTTTTGAAGAAGCTTCGTCGGATTAATTTCACGGTATATAAGATATATTTCGCCTTCACAACAGATTCGTTGAACATGACGGAATTATTAATCAGCAAGTAAATAGATCAACTTTCGGCACGCGCTACACATTGTTTTTCCTCAAGATTTGTTGAAGTGTGAAAAACAGTTTATCTTGAAATTGATAGTAATCATGACCAGGCGCGGATACATGGTGACGAAACCGGCGTTTCATGACCCAAGATTTTTTAACATACCTTCACCTTTTTTTCACTGGAAAATGGAGAAAAATTATAAAAAATATTAATAATAGATTTAATGCTTTCACGATGATTCATTATAATAAATTTAAAATTCAAAGCTTTTTCGGGTTTCAATCGTGTGCGAAACTATGAATCTGGCCGACGGTTCGCACATGATTGAAACCCGAAAAAGCTTTAAATTTTAAATTTATTATAAAAATATTAATATTTGAAAGATTGCAAAATATTATATTATAATAAACTTTGAATTCATTCACATTGTTCAACTTTGACTTTTAGTAACGTATAAAGTTGTGCAGCATGCATGGAAATACTTTACAATTGATTTTCATGTTATTACATACTTCTTCACATACTATAATATTAATACATTTTATTAAAGAGTGAGGAAATTATCGTCATTTACATTATATTTAAAATCGATTTTTATAGTAAAAATTTTCTCATTCTCATAATTTAAAGTTGATGCGAGAATAGAAAAGATGTGTTGATTCGAGACGAATCGATTGACCTATAATATTAATACATTTGATCGAAGAGTGAGGAAGTTATCGTCATTTATATTATATTTAAAATCGATTTTTATAGTAAAATTTTTTTCATTTTCATATTTTAAAGTTGATGAGAGAATAGAAAAGTTGTTTTAATTCAAGACGAATTGATTGATCTATAATATTGATACATTTTATTGAAGAGTAAGGAAGCAATGGTAATGCATAATATTTTAAAACACGGTTTTTTATCAAACTTTTTTCACTAACATAATTCAAAATACGGCTGCGAAGTACTATGGACGTATTCACTATTGGTGTATTTAGTTGTGCTCATTTTATGAGCATTTTCCTTCCTCATGAGTATCAAATAAATTGGCTTCCTCATAGAGGGAGGTTTTCCCTAACAAAAGAACAAAATGTATACTTTCAATATTTTTCAAGATTATGTTTCTGTCTTTCCGAAAATTTTATTTTCAGAAAATCAGAGGGCTCATCAAAATGTCAATTGATGTGTTCTGTTATAATGAAGAACTTTTTAACCTACGGTAGTTTTATATTTCAAATTAAAACCTCATTGAAACAATGTCATTTTTCTTAACTTTCTGAGTAGCTATTGATTAATCAATAATGGTCTTCAAAAGTTCCCTAATAGATCAATCCACGCTTCTCGAAGACGCGAACAAATATATGATATACATTATATTTGTTTTCCCAATACTAAAAAAGTTTTCCTTATGTCAACAAGATAAACAATATATTTGTGAAATTTATAAAACGGTATTGCTAGATCATAAGAGGTCCTAGAAGGTTCGTCAATAGGTCATTCGACGTGTCTCGAAGACGCAAACAAACACTTCAGAGAAAGTACTGTAGTACTCCTAACACGAACAAAGTTTTTCTCATATAAATAGAATACACAATTTTTTTGAAACTTCATAAATCGGTACTTGTCGGTCATAAAAGGTTCACCAATAGGTCAATCGATGAGTCTCAAGGACGCGAACAAAAATTCTACATGTAATATTGTCGTTTTTTGAATATAACAAAAGTTTTTTTCATACAAACAGAATAAACCATTTTTTTTAAACTTCATAAATCGGTACTGGTGGGTCATGAAAGGTTCATCAATAGGTCAATCGATGCGTCTCAAGGACGCGAACCAAAACTCTACGTGTGATATTGTCGTGTTTTGAATATCAAAAAAGTTTTTATCATATAAACAGCATTAACCATTTTTTTGAAACTTCATAAATCGGTACTGGTGGGTTATGAAA